>PVHP010009364.1:0-50646 GCA_004024765.1 Zapus hudsonius | reverse complement strand
TATTTATTGTCCATAATGAGTTACATTATTTAGTGGGCAAACAATGCGTTGTTATCCTGAATTCCCCAATTCCCCCCCTCCCCATCCCTGATCAGTTGGATATCCTCCTCCGTGGGCTGTCTGTATTAGTCCTTGTGGCAAGGGATCCTGGATATCCTAGTACTCAGCCCAGTCTTCCTGGCCCAAGTGTGTTGTTACTGATACTATTTATTTTTGAGGCATGGTCTCATGTAGTATCAGCTAGGTACTTGAGGCTGGTCTTGAACTATTAACCTCCTGCTTCTCTTTTGCCAGTACAGGGATTATAGGCACCTACTACCATATCTTGTTAAGTCAATATTCTTTGTAAGAAGGACCTTACATTAGGGATTTTATATTTTCTTCTCTGAGAGATTTTTGTCCAGAATGAATGACAGATTATCATGTTTTTATAAAACCCATGGACTACTGTTGATGTCTTTAACATAGTCAGATATAATGGTCTGATATAATAGTCTGTCATATAATTTAATTATAAGATATTCCTTCTCAGAATTTCTTTGGATAGTCACTCCAAAGTTTTACTTGTCATTATTGAATTGCTGGGTATAATTTCACATGAGATATTTTTCAGTGAAGTTTTATCTCAAAAGCATACTCAATATCTTATTACTATCAGGAGTTAATTTTGACAAAACCATTAAATCATTTATACATAGAAATATCACCTTGGGATCTTTAAACTTGCTTGGCTTATTTACATTATAAAAATCTAACATATGGAAAACCAGGCTGAAAATAGAAAACCAAAAGATATTATATTCTTATCACGATTAAAAGAAACACAATGGCTAATATTTTTTCCAAATAATTTCTTCAAAAAGCAAATTTTCTTAGTAATACAAATAGCTTCATTTGTAAAAATTAACAGATATAATTTTCAAGGATATATTGAATTTGTAATAAGATATAAACCTTGTATGTGAAACATTCAGTCTGTGGGTTTGGTTTAATAAAACTTTCAGAAAAGTCTCCTACTGGTAAATTAGTTTATTTTGTAAATAAAAGCCAAATGATAGCAATATCATAGAAAGTATAGTTGATACTTTAAAATAAAAAGCCAAATCACACAACCTTATAAGAAAATGGTTTGATTTATAAACTATTTTTTCTCTTGAGTTTAGTTCATTTAGTTGAAATGCAAATGCATGTTTCACTTGAACTCTATGTGTGTTTTACTTTTTTGTGATAAATAGTAAACTACTCCTGAGTAAACTTGTTCTCCTATGGCAAACAGCAACAATAACAAATCCATTTAAGAAACGCATACCCTTAAAACTGTTTTAAAAAGTGAATTATTTTTTCATGTAAAATTCTTAAGGCAAAGCCCAGCAAATCTGGGATGTTAGCTGTATTACTCAAAGAGTAATCCTTCCATCTCATGTTCTTAGACAGGAAGCATAAACATCACAGGGCTTTGATCCTTGGCAGCAGATTGAATGAATACTGGGAAATCTATAGTGATCTGATGGACACTTGATCCAAGTGAAATCATTTATCTTCCCATAAAATTGTTATCTACCTGGAATGTTTGGTTGATGTTGATACATTTTATTCCAGTAACTTAACTGATGAAATAGATATGTAATTGACAGGTAGCTAGTTTTATAAATCATATTGATTTTATATTGAACCTCATTTTATTGTTATAAACTGGATGATTATGTGATAATCAATTTGAAATTCAGTGAGCACATTTTTTGAACTGTATAATATTTGTTTGTATTTAAGAAAAGCTTCCTTGGTATATTTTTTCATTACTTGCAACATCCCAAAATCTTATTTGCAGTCTTAATTTTTTCTCTTGAGAATATGAACTGAATTTACAAGTATTTTCTTTGGGTGTTTAAAAATATTTTGTAGCAAAACAAATTATTTTCAACAATTACTTCTAGCTGTAAGTTAATTGGCTTCAAGATACACTCAGAAATAGTCATTTAGCATAAGCTAATTACCTACCCTAATACTCTACCATTGAAAGTAATGTTTCTGAGCATCTAAATGAATTGTGAAGGCCTGTATTCTTAATTGCCTTTCTTTTTCATTTAGTCATTTAAAGTGTTTTTTGTCTCTCCTTTCTAATGAGGCAGGATATAAAAAAGCTTAGACAGAAATGTGCATAAACCAAACACACATATTCCACGTGCCATAGCTAAACTATAGCAGCTGAATCTGAGAAATGATACTAATGGCTTGTCTTCCTTGGTGAATAAGTTCACAAATATAATGTAGACATCAATATTTATGTGATAGTAAACTAAGTTTTTTGGAGAAGGAAGGGACACTTCAATATCATCTGGCCCATATGTACCTTCTGTTCCACACCACAGACTTTATAACAATTTTTGAAGGAAAATTCACATTTTTCTCCTAATGGTTACTTAAATATTTAAACACCCATTTTCTTAGCATATCTTCGACTATTTTCTCTTGTTACTCCATTATGGACATTAGTTTTCTGACTGATTTCCTAAGGAAAATACTCATTACTTGGTAATAGTTCTACCACTTAGCCTTAAGGTTAAATAACTTTCATTCATAGGATTACTGATCTGTTTTGGAAATCACATTTTGGTTCACTTTTTTCCAGTGGAAACTAAAATTGAATATAGTTTTCTACTAAGGGCAAAAATATCAATAACTTCCTATGGTTTCTGATTTTTTCCAGTTTCGTTTGAATTATTATTATTATTATTATTATTATTATTATTATATAGACTCATATATATATTGTGGTTCATCATAACCCTAAAATTATTACTATATTTATGACAAAATCCTTTGCCTTCTTTTTAAATAAGTTGCTTCCAAATATTATTATGGATAAACAAAATGGACTGAATACATGCATCAGCTTTAACTACCTCCTAAATACCTGAAAACAACAGGAGGATACTTTTAAGGACACAAAACTCAATAATGGGGAGACCATAAACAAAAAAAGTAGCAATAGAAATTTTGGAAGCTTAAATCAGATGGAAAGCCCAGCTACCTACCTACCCTACATGAAGTTCATGGTTGGCAAGGCTCAACATTTGCTCACAAAGTTTTACAACCTGCTACCTAAACAGTTAACCAAGGATTCCTAGACATTGAAAAACCCTTATAAATCAAGGGATAGAGTCCCAAACAAACAGGAGTGCATCATAAGAAACATCCTATGTTGTAGAAAACATTTTGTAAAGCTACGTCCCTGTGGTAATTTGAATGTAAAATGAAATTATAAGATTGTGTGTTTGAATACCCAGTCCCCAGCTGATGGTGATATGGAATCGGAGTAAGGTCTCCTTTTTTTCTGGTAGTTAGCTAGAGACTGACCCACAGAAGCTCAGATGCCCTTTTATCTGCACAGAACCTGCAAATGACCCAGTCTCATCCAAAGTGGCTGAAGGCAGCAACTTCAGGGTCAGATTTCTGCTTCTTCCTCAACTTTTCCCTGGTCTGACTACTCTGGGCTGGTCCTTCATGAGTCAGCCTCATGAGCCCACCAACCAGTCAGGTCCCTCCCTTGCATACCTGAGTATGATGATGAGGCTCATTATAATTGGATATACCTGATACCTGGTTCATATAATTGGACCTGATCCAGGTGTATTGTAAGCTCTCTTAACTTCCTTGGATCTTATGAGCCCCTTAGCTTCATACTACTCTCCTTCTGTTCTCTTAGCCTCTATGTGAGGAGGGATCTTCTCAGCTTCTACTCCCACTTCCCTGCCTGACTGGGAAGGAAGAGAATTTCTTTGTTCTGGGTGCTTTTTTGCTTTGCTTTCCATGTGGGTGAGCCACATCCCCAGAGGTTCCCCCCCCCCTTCACCTCCCTGCCCCTCTTGGAGGGAAACCTTTTCTCTGTGTGAGAGAGATTTTTTTTGTTCTCCCTACCCTTCTCAGCCTTATGCCTGACTCCAATTCTGTATCAGTGGCACTGTTCTGGAAGGTTGTAGAACCTTTAGGAGGTGGAGTCTTGTCACTGGGGAGGGCATTGAGGTCTTATAGTCTGGCCCCATTTGCTGCTTTCTTTCTGCCAGTGTGATGATAAGAAATCAGCTTCCTTTTCTCGCCATGCCTTCCCTACCATGATGGAGACTAATCTCTGGAACTGTGAGCCAAAATAAACTCTTTCCCTAAGTTTCTTCTCGTAAGGTGTTTGTTCACAGCAAATAGAAAGTAACTGATACACTCCCTAGCCACCAGTGCATATCTCATATGATATGTATATATATATATGTATATTTTTTATAAATTTCTTAGGTATAAAAAGGGGTTAGCCTAAAATAGGAAAGCAAAAAAGTATATATACATACATTCATATATATTTCATATTTCATGTATGTGAGATAGGTGTGAACAATGAAAGAAGCATAGATAAGGTTGTTCCCTGAACACTGGAAGAACAGAGGCAGAAATAATGACCAGAGATACATCCCTAACCTTCTTTCCTTTCCTCAGTTGCAAGAATGGCTTTGATGGCCCAATGTTTAAAGAATGGAAAGAGTCCAATGTTTGTCTACATTCCTTTGGAAGTTGGTAATTTCGTCTTGCATGTGGGTAGAAACACCCAAGCAAATGTGATACTTCTTGGATATGGTCAGACCCTGATATTGGTGGGCAGCACCATTGGGAGCTGTAAATACCTCATAGTCACTGTGTTTGCAAAAAAATTGAGAATTTAATCAAACTTTGGAGTAGATACATTTTTGTGCATCATGATCTGATGTTGAGACTGGTGGAGAGTCTCCCCTTTCTGCTGTGACATTTGGGAAGGGGCACTAACTTGATGAAGGTCAGCTTGGTGGGCTGGGACATAGTCCAAAGTGGGAGATCTCTGGGTGATGGATCAGTGGGAACATCTAATAAGCCTTACAGGAAATTCAAAAGCACTAGGAGGAAAGTCCAAAGTTTGGAAATTAATCTCTGCCTTTAAAGAAGAGCTTTCTGAAAAAGGGAACTGTGACCTTGAAGCACTATGATTTGTAAAAATTGATTTTCTTTTCTTAGTTATTTTTTTATCTTGTAAATGGTGTTCAGAAGCCATGGTAAAGGTCACTTCTGAGTGGAACATCAAAAGGGGCTGAATTGAAATGACCTGGAGACAAATTAATTTAAGAGCCAAATAACTAAATTCTGCATTATGTGTGTAATTTTGTTCATGAGAAGACATTTGCTGGACTGCTGGCATGAGAGATAAAAGGATAGAAATGTCATATATGGCACCTGAGTTTGAAGTTATCAGAAAAAATGTTCCATTTGGATCTCTTTATAAAACTGCCATGAGGCAGCTGGGAAGATTGCTCAATGCTTAAAAGAGCTTGCTTGTAAAGCCGACTGGCCTGGTTCAATTCCCCAGCTACCCACATAAAGCCAAATGGGAATACTTTGTAGTGGCAAGGGAACCTGGTGGGCAGGTGCGTGTGTGCGCCCGTGCGTGCACACACACACACACACACACACACACACACACTCACAAATCAATACAAATAAATTAAAGTTTTACAAAAAGAAAACTGTCATGAGGCTAGGATATCTGTTACTCTCAAAAGGGTCTCAAAAGGGTCCATTCACCTGGACCCAGCCAGGTGAGAGAAGTCGCACAGTCACAGGTGGGAAGGAGTATCTGGAGGCATTGTCCCTCCTCTCAGAGATTGACTGGTGCATTCATGACCCCACAGTAAATACAATAACCCTCCTGAGGAGGAGGTGGGGTGGGGTGGAAGGAACATAAGAGTATAATATGATGGGAATATGACCAATATGTAATATGTTCATGTGGTACAGTTAATCAATAAAAAAGAGTGCTTTAAATTTATCTTGATCTTTACTAGGCAGATTTACCTTGGCTTCAATGATAAGTTACACAATTTACCACTTGCTTAGAACTGACTGTGTTGTGTCTTCACATGAAACAAGACAATATTTACCTGGTCAATGAGATTTCAGTTGTTAATACTAATTGTCACTTTAAGCAATCCAGATTCCTTACAGAGTAATTTATTTCATATTTGTAGCACAAAACTTCAAGAAGAGTTAGGGTATTTTGTGAATTGACTCTTTATAAAATTCACTGACATGATGCTTAGAGAAGCAGGTAGGACCAAAGAGATTCTATCTAAATGTATTTTTTAAAAGCAAGTTATTTTAAAGCAAGTTATTTTCATTTTATTAGTTATAGCTGAAGGGAAATATTGTGGTTTTAGCAAATCATTCGATAAAATTGTGTGATATTATGAAGTACAGAGTGGTTTTTAGGACAACTATGTAGACTGAGATTCCTGAACAATAGATTAATAGGTGATTCAAAACAGGAAAAGGAATCCAGTGCCATTTAGAACAACCTAATCCTCGACTCTTGAGCTTTTAATTCAACATTTCTATAAACAATTTGAATGATAAAATGCCTCTGAAAATTAGAGTAATAAAGGTCAATTTACCCTACATGAATATTCCATCAGATATTTCTTATTGGGCCAATGTAGAAACACAAATAACTTTATATTTACTTTTGGAGGGATTAGGAATCAAATCCTGGGCCTTGCATATACTAGTGCTCTACAATAAGCTACATCCACAGCCCATAGAACTTGAAATTTAATAAGGGCAGACAAAAATTACAAACTTAGATTTTAAAAACAAGTACACACTTCATAATGACAAGGAAGATCTGAAGGTGTTAACTGAAACCTCCCAATGAATCATCAGCATCACAAAGCTGCTTAGAATGAGCAATGCTAGCTTAGGCATAGATACTTTGCTGGCTATCTGATGCCTATCACAATTACTAAATTCTGCCACTATAGCTTGAAAGTTTACAGAGATGTGTAAAGGAATTAGCATGGGATTTCAATCAGATCTGAATTTGGGGCAATGTCGTTTTAAAACATGAAGATGGAAAGCCCTTCTGAAAATGTAACAACCACTCTCATGAGGCATTTTGGGTCACACAAGTCTTCCTGTAGTAGATGAATGTGACCAGTGGTCCATACTTTGCTAGCCCTCATCTACATCAAATGATGTAATCAACCCACCTTGTTAAACATACTCGAAGGTAAGCTAAGCATTTTTGAAGGGTCTCAGAGATGGAGAAGCTAAGCATAAATATACCATAGAAGAGAAAAAATTAGGTTTGAGTATGATGAATATTAATACTTGGGGCTAGAGAGAAGGATCAGTTGTTAAGGTGCTTTCCTTCAGAGCCTGAGGACCTGGGTTCAATTCCCCAGTACCCAAATGCACAAAGTGGTGCATGCATCTGGAGTTTGTTTATAGTGGCTAAAGGTCCTGGTGCAACCATACTCACTCTCTCTGTCTCTCTCTCTCTCCCTCTCTGTATCTCTGCTTACAAATAAATGGAATATAAAAGTAAAAAAATATTATGATAAAAATAAATAATAATAATAATAACAATAATAATAATGATAATAAACACTTGCCATGTGAGTGTAAGATACTTTACCATGTTGTTTTATGTTTTCATTTTTTGAGGTAGGGTTTCACTCTAGCCCAGCCTGACCTGTAGCTTCAGGGTGGCCTCATACTCATGGTGATCCTTCTACCTCTTCCTCTGAATACTGGGACTAAAGACATGGGCCACCATGCCCAACTTACAATGTTGTTTTTAAAGACCAACAATGATGAAAGGAAGCTCAAACAGACAAATTTAACTTATTGTAAGGAAGAATTTTGTATGCAGAGGAGCTGGCCCATCATGAAGTGAGCCATCTGTTAAGGTTTTTGTTATGTTCTCATCTTTTCAAAAGTGTGATTGAGGGGATACCCCACTGGGGAGGAGAGGTGGGAATCAGAGAAAATTTCAGAAATGTTAGAATACAAACCTAACCTTCAAAAATCCTTTGGACCTCTTGATTAATGTACTTTTTTATTTCTTCAAATGAAACAGCATCAGCCTATAGAAAGAAAAAGAATGGTCTTGTTAAAATAAAGCATAAGTATATAATAAGCAATTATTTAATAGAAAATGCCAGTGACATCTGGTAAGTGAGGTCAGTTGAATTTTTAACCCCTTATCAAGCAAACCTGCATGCATTTGACCAAGAAACAAACATATATAATAGAAATGCTTGTTATAGGACTGTGTGTGATATTTTGAAAAAGAAGATATTCTTTTTTGTTTGGGATATGCCGCATTTCATTGCTGATTTTGTAATGGTAATTGTCATAGGGTTTATGTGTGGCAATGAAGAAAACATAATGATGCTTGTTAAAGGTTGTGACACAGCAAATCATTTCCATATTCCCATTGTCAAGTGTCCACTTTGAGACTTACACGACACAGTGTATAATGTGATATGGTTATCTGAGAGACCTTAAAGCTCTATGGAAATCACTATGTGGTATGAGTTTTCAGATTCAGCAGGGCCCCAATTCTCTATAACCAGATAGGGATCCTTAGTTTGTATAACTACATATCTGGGCATGTTATTAATTACTTCAGATTTTTTTCTTCTGTTTCTGTGTTATTTCTGAGTATGTAATAGTAATATTATAAGTTTTCAAGCCTTATGGTACATTTGCAACAGTAAGTTCATTTAGAACTCAAAAAGAAAATAAAATGCCAATGCAATAGGGCTCATAAGGTGGTGTTTCTACTGTATGGGTGATTCCAACAATGCTCTGTCACCCAGTTTTCACTGTGCATGGAAAAGATGAGCTTGAATGAATGTGCCCAACACTAATTACTCCAAGAGAACCCCACAGATTTATTCAAGTAAGTTTAGGGATGAGGTAAAATCAAATAAGTAGAAGGATTATGGGAATGCCCAGTTTTTCATTCTATCTGGTTTTGGATTTAACGCCTTACTGCATCCCAGGATTCTCCTTTTTTCCATATCAGGAAGAGTTTTCAGAATAAACTGCATTGTAGAATGGCCACCCATCATAACTCCTGGAAGATATTAAGATATTGGCTGCTTTAACTGAATTTGGAGGTTGAGGCAGAAGGGAGTTCAGACCATCCTGAGCTGTACAGTAATACTCTGTCTCAATGTAACCTAAGCTCAAACCAAAAATCCAATTCAAATCAAGTAAAACTAAACCTAACCATGGTTTTAAAGCCAGCCAGATGTAAGTTTGACCCACTAAATGATTCCCTGACCTTAGTTAAGCCAGTTGTAGGAAGCTAGCCTCTCACACAGGCTTTGAAGCTCCAATGAGGCAATGGAGTGTCAACAGGGGCCCTGGCATATAACTTTAAATAATGATACAGACCAGGTTTAGTATGTTTTTGTATTTTAAAAGAACTATTATGGAAAAGGTACATGATCAGTACAAGCCAGAAACATCACTTACCGGAGTACCAGGGGTGCCTGGGAAGCCTGGAGGGCCTTGGTTACCAGGAGATCCCATGGAACCCTTGTTTCCAGGAGGACCCACAGGACCTATGGCTCCTTTCATGCCTGTAAGGCCTGGTTTTCCCCGTTCACCTTGTGGACCTCTGTCTCCCGGGATTCCCTGATCACCCTGTTAGGAGAGAAAAACAAGGTGTTATCTTTTGTAGAACCACATTATTGTGGTTAGGTGCAAAAGTTCTGGATTAATACTGGCCTTTATTCATTATGGGACTTTAGGAAGTAACATAAACTCTGTCCCCAGCTTCATCTCTTATAATGTAAGAATATTAATAGTATCTAGTTGGTAGAGCAATATTGAGAAATGAGTGAACCCAAGTAAAGTGCTTAGAGCAATGTCTGGTGCAACAAAGCACTCGGTGTGTTAATGTTAGTGACAGTGGTTGTTGACCTCAGTTGTCAGTCTAGATTTATGTCACTTTTGGAAGTCAACACTTACTAGAACTTCAGGCCTGGGACTCTTTTGCAACAATAAAGAAAAATTGCCAAGAGGCATACATCAGCAACATTTTTCACAAAAAAACCCTCAAAACCCATCCAAAGTCATGTGCTTTTCCTCCTTGTCTTTGTCTGATTGGCCTTGAGTTGATTCTTTGAGTGTGTCTTCTGTACTCATTTTTGACATAGGGTGAATGTGTGTTCACTATACACAAAAAGTACACAACTCAGGATGGTGAGAAAGGAGAGCTTTGTAAAATTTAAAAGTAGTGACTGGAAGGAGATGACAGTCACTGAGATAAGTTAATCAATAGCACAATGAGCCATAAGAATGCATTAATATGTCAGAATAAATTAGGTATAAAATTAGAAATAAGATGCTACTAGATTTGTCTGAATCTGATAACAAAGTTTTTAATGCTGTCTTTGGTCCTGAAAACATAAATCACATTATAATCTCAATAGATACCATAAAAGCCTTTGACAAAATACAATAACTCTTCATGATTAAAAAAACTATGGAGAGATTAGTGATGAAGGGATAACGCCTCAACATAATAAAGGCACCATATAACAAATCTATAGTGAATATGATAGTAAATTGAGAAAATCTTGAAACATTTCTACTAAGATCTGTAAAAAGACAAGGGTGCCCACTATGTCTGTGGTGGTTTGACTCAGATTTATCCCATAGACTCATGTGGTGTTTTTCTTGGAGCAGACTTAAGGGTGTCATATCCAGCTTCCCCTTCCCAGTGCTCAGCTCACTCTTACAACTTTCTGCCAGCTGCTGTGGCAAGAAATGGTGGCCCATCTCTGCTCTACCATAATTTTCCTGACATGCTGAAACTTTCCCTCAAAACTGCAAGCCCAAATAAACCTTTTATTCTTATGCCCTGGCACCATGATGGTAAAACAACAGGAAACTGGTGCTAGAGGAGCCGCACTGTTGCTGCTAGAAAGAAACCTGAACCTGTGTCCTTTGGTCTTTGGAACTGATCTGTGGAAGGAATATGGAAGGGTTTGTAACTTTGCAGTGTTGTAAGCAGAGGTTTTGCAGGTAATTCTGGTGAGAGTCTAAAGACTTGAGTGCAGAAGAAGTACAGGCTGTGGAGGCTTGTCTTATGAGGGAAAAGAGAACGTTGTAAGGACTCCGGAAAAGGCGGTTTGTATGAGAGGCTGGCTCTGCTCTTCCCAAGTTTGGAAAACTTAAGTAAAGTTAAATTTAAAATTAATGGACTAATGTATTTGACAAAACACTGAGAAAAAGGTTAAAGGATATAAATTGGCACAGAAAAGAAATGATACTTTCAGGTTTAGTTGTAATTTTTTGAGAGATTCTCACCATTGAGATTGGGCCAGCTGTTTTGTATTGTGACAGTAGGTGGAATGATGGCTCTTTTGAAAGGAGGGGGCCTGAAGATGGAATGCTGAAGGAATATCTTGTTCCTTAAAGTTGGCTTTATCCCCTCGTGGATTAACAAATTTGGTAGCCCACATGGTACTGGTTTTGGAGGTATGATAAATGTAGAAAAGAGAAAGTCAATGAATTTGTAACACATTTCTTTTGAGATGGCCCCTATAAGATGTGGAGCAGGGTCACAGTCCCTAAACAGAGGCCATGAGGAGCCGTGGTATGAAACCATGAAGTGGAGACCCTAGGATTTTGGAGTTGCCAGGAACATGGGGTGGCCACTGAGGAAAGCTTCTTGCTCTAGCTTGGGTACACCTTCCCAGAAAGTAATCAGCAAAGGCTGGAATGGTGGAGTTTAGACCCAAAAGATTTCATCCCTGGTCCCAGGTGCTAGACATAGAGCTACAGAATTGTAGTCAACTTTCTCATTGCTGTGACAACCCAAAAAGAAACAGCTTGTGGAGGAATGGGTTCATTTTGGCTTACAGACTTGATGGCAGGGAAAATGACAGCATGATCAGAGGGTGGGCATCCCCTCTGCCACCACACTGCAAACAACAGCATTATGCCAAACACTGGCAAGGGGAAGCTGACTAAACCCCCCAAAAGCTTTCCACCGACAACACTCCTCCAAGGTTCCAATTACAAAACTTCCATCAGCTGGGGATCAAGCATTCAGAACACATTAAGTTTATGGGGGACATCTGAATCAAACAGCTACAATCTTATATTGGTTCAACTTTTTTATGCCCAATGCCTTCTTTTGCAGTGGGAATGTTTATTCTGTGTCATTATGTGCCAGATGTATTAAACTTGTGTTTTGATTTTACAGGCTCAGAATTAGTAGACTTTGGGCATTTGGACAGTGTTGGGATTGTTAGAAACTTATGGGGACTTTTAAGGTTAGACTGAATGCATCTTGCATCATAAGATAGTTTTACTGCTAAGGGATTATTTTGTCATGTTTAGAGACATGTTTGGTTGTAACAGTCAGAGGGATGGTGTTGCTGCTATATTTAGCCAGTGGAGTCCAGTGATGCTGTGGAATATTCTATAGTAAGCAGAGAAGCCAGCAACCACAGAAAACCAACAGAGGTAGGGTTGAGGAAAGGGGTGCAGAAAAGATCTGGTGATGGCTATCGTAGACATAGGTCAGGGGTTGGTAAATGCTTTGCACAATGGAACAAAAAAGTACACTTAGGTTGTGTATAAAGATCAACCAACCAGTAGACCTGCCATATGACCTGCTTCCATGTCTTTTAATGTCCCATTTTAAGCTTAGTAGAGATATTACATCATATATGCCCTAACATTTTTATATTGAAAGGCTTATATATAACTCTGTGACATAAATATAGGTCAGTAATATCAGACAGATGTGAACAATAAATACATACACGTTCTCCTTTGGGGCCTCTATCTCCAGGTTTACCCATGATGCCCTGAAAAACAGATGTCAGCACTAAAAAATCATTATTTGCCAAGATTTTCTATCAATTTGATTGAGATAAATGTTAGTAGACATATAAGATGCACTTAGGAATTCAATGTTTTAAAATACATATTTTAAATGAATTAAAGGTATTTTCTATACCTGAGCACCTGGTAATCCATCTTTTCCATTTATTCCCTAGTAAGACAAAAATGATTAATATTTATCATTCTTTATCTTTCATAACATACATAGTTAAGCAAAAAAAAAAGCTTCAAAGATAGTTTTCCAGTCATATTTCTTCTGAAAGCTTGGTAAGTCAATATGGCAAAAGAGAAAATAAAATTAATAACACCAAGTAGCCCTGAGTTCAAATTCTGTAATTCACTGGTTTCATGTTTGAGATGTTTATTGCACCTGGGTGGCAACAGCTTCTTCACTTAACATAATGAGGAACCTAATGATGGTCAGGAGTGAGTACTATGAATACTGCAGGGTCTACACTAAGTCACCTAAGAAAGTTTCTCTACTCATCTCCTACTAAGTACTTCTTAGAAGCATGAAGGTGTCTCATAGCCCTGGGTAGCTCAGCATGGAATTTTTGTTACCTTCTCACAAGTTTTTCAACAGGTTGTCATTCATATTAAATGGGGTCAGTTGTTCCTGGGAGAATTTCATAACATGCCCAGAGCCAATGAACAGCTGTTATTTTTCAGTTTGAAATATGAAAGGAAAGAGATCATGTTTTTTGAGAGTATTAAAAAGTCACTTTTTTATTAGAAAATTGGAAATTCTGTGAACATTAAAAGGCAGTTCTAGAAATGATAATAATCTCTAGCACCTCTTGGATATTTATAAGACTAAGAGTACTACTGGCCAGAGATACAAAAAAAAAAGTATATGGGGAGGTCAAATCAAATACCTAGAGCCCAACAGCAGACATGTTTGTGAGATTTGATTTGAACAGAGAGATCAAGGAGAGGAATATGATTTTCTTGCCAGCAGGCAATGTGTGAACACACTCCCCAACCAAGCCCATGAGACTTCTCTTGGGCAGAAGAGATTCCTGCCAGGATGAAGCTGCAGAGTACAGCTTGTTTTCACTGCTGTAAATTATACTGCAATCTGTCACAGTTGATCATCCAACCATAGTCTCCTAACTTCTCAGGTACCCTGGGAACTATCTATAGTTTTTTAAGCTAAGAATGTATTGCATGAAGTATACAGCCCAAAGACTGGATTGTGCTCAAGACACAAAGTAAATACTCTTATTTCTTGTCTCTTCCAATTCCAACATTACCTCGCCATTTCTCATGCTTGGCTAATGGAAAATGAACAGGGGAAAACTCCCTTCTCTTCCTTTCGCAAGCCCCCTCAACCATGTGTATCTCAACTTCTACATTGTCACCTCATACAGTTCTGAAGGGTGAGGTGGCACTTGGTCTAGTTGTGAAAATTTTTCACTAACACAGAATGTTGCTCCTCTCTCCCTACTTGAGTTATTTCCACTCTCTTGGATCATTAAAAGCTTCCCTCTGAGCTGGATAATATTTATGACATGTTAACACACTGTAATCCTCCAGCACTGACTTCCACACTTCTAATAATAATTAGTATTCATGTTACTTACATGTCCACTTGTCACTTCTCTACCTTTCTCTTTAAACACCAAAGTCCTTTCTCCCCGACCTGTCCATGATGACTCAGCTTCATCCTGGTCTAGGTTTAAATGCCCAAAGGGGTTCCTCCAATCCTGGCCTCCATCAATTCCAGATGCATATATCCATCACAAACTTGACATTCCCTCTTGGATATCTCCTAGAGCTTTAATGTTAATTCCACCTCCTCCCAGCCTTCCCTACTTCACTACTCAATCTCACTCTCACAAACCAGAACTCTAACTCACGTCTCCCTTTCAGCTCCCCTCTCATCTGCCAGCAGTTCCTGTGGGGGTTTATATGCTGTGTATCATACTGTAAAGAGTCACAACCTGTGGTTTCCACCATCTTGTTTCTCATGGAGACATGGCTGTGTCTGGGTCTGCCTGACTGCTACTGTCTGCTCTCCACACAGAAATCAGAGTGAACTTGATTTCCTTCCATGCTCTTGAGGTGCCATACTTCAGATGAGATCTAAACTCCACTCGGTATAGCTCAGAAGACTGTCATGGTTTGGCTCCTGCTTATTTCTTTCAATATTTTTCTCATTCTTTTTTTTTTCACTTACCTTATTCTTAGCATGTGTGTGTGAGTGTGTGCATGCATGCATGTGAGTGTGTGCAATGCATATGACTGTTGGAAGACAGAGGATAATCCTGGATGTCATTTCTCAGGCACTGTCCAACAGCCTATCTCATTGGCCTGCAACTTAACAAGCAGGCTAGACTAGCTGGCCAGTGAGCCCCAGGGACGTACTTGTTGCCCCCTTTCCAGTGCTAGGATTATTTTTATATGTGTTTTGGGGATTGAACTCAGGTCCTTGTGGTTCCCAGGCAGGCACTTTACTGCTTGAGCTATCTCCTCTACCCTCATTCTGGATTGCATGCTTTCTGTTGTTCTTGACCTCGCCCCGCCCACTCCTTCACTAGCTATTTCTTTTGCTGTATGGCTTATTATCTCACTTTATGATGGCTTTTGCTCAAATTAAAGTTCTGCTATGAACACCTTATTTGAATCACAGCTTCTTAAATTGCTGCCAACCATATATGAAATCGTATGACTTAATATGGGGGTTGTGAAAAATTTGGTGACATTGAAGTGGGTTCTAAATAAACAACTCAAAATTAATCCACATTCAATCTGAAGTGTTTCCGGCAGGGCTTACTGGTGTTGCAAGGCTATGTCACGGCAGCCTTGGTTCCCAACATACAGCATGCACACTTTACACTGGGCATTCCACCACGCCTTGAAACACCAATGAAACTGGCTGAAACACCTTGGCCAAGATTTGAGATTTTGAAATTATGGATTGTCATGTTTTTACTGGACATACATAGTTTTTGATTATGGAAACATAATGGTGCAATTAGAGAAAAGAAAGACTTTGAATATTTTCCTATCATTTCTCAACACATGTGTATCAGCTTCATATGATTTGTCTTTTTCCATGTTAGAATGTTTTAATATTCTTCTTTCAGTTACTGACTTGCTTCCATTAAAAAATAATTAAGTGAATTTTGACTTAACATTATGACAGAATTGCCAACAATGTTTTAAATAGTCCTAAAATATTTCTACCATTTTGTACTATGTATATATTCAAAATGGTGTTCTCAAGCCTCGGTGATTATGAAAATATTGATAATTCTGAAAACTGTTGAAGATGATTATGGTGGGGTGAATATATGTCTCCCTTTGACTCAAGAGCTAAAGTTAAACTTGTCACTTGGATCTCTTGCTGCCTGGCTATAGGTGTCACTGGAGGGTGGATCCTAGAGTCCAGTCCTAAGGTGTGTTTTCAGGTGGATCTGAATTCTAGCACAAAGGTGTGAGAGAGCAAATCTGTGCTCTGGTGGGTGGGCTTGTGTGTGCTGGTGCTGGTGTTTTATTTGCTGCTATCTTTCTCTCTGCTTGGATCTATGGAAGTAAGAGGCTTTTCTCACAGTTGATGTAACTTCCCCTGGATTTGTAAGCTGAAATAAATACCTTCCTCTCATAATCACTGTCTGGTTGGATGTTAATCCCAGCATCATGATAAGTGCTACAACAATGCTCTATGTCCTGCAATATCAAATATTCAACCAAGGTTTAGTTCTTGATATAAAAAAGAAACCAGTAAATCTACTTCATTACTATGCAAATTTGTTTTTGTCTTTAATAAATGGGAAAATTATATATATTCCAAACAATTGTTTTCAAATAAATTTCTTCATGAATTCTTATTAGTAAATGCTTGATTTGCATACTTACATTATATACCTATATATCCAGGAAGGAGTTAAAAAATTCAGATGAAAAGGACTCACAAGTGGAAACAGTTTAAGAAACACTAATTTAAATAATCTGCTTTACTTATTGTTCTTTCTAAAGTTTTATGGGTGTATATGTGTACTTGTTTGTTGACTGTGTCTCTAGAATGCAAATCCTGTGAGTTGTCAGTACCCAAACAGTGCCTAGCAATCACTTTGGGACTCAGTGACAATCTTTAACAAGATGGCTCATTGGGGTTAGGGACTTTAGAAGAGAAGAGATGGGAAAGCAGGGAATAAAACTCGTGTTTACTCAGTACTTTTCATAGGTAGGCCCTGGAAGGCCTTTCTATAGGTCATGCACTTAATTGACTCATGGAACCCATTGGATCATACATCAGAGAGAGAACACATGACTATAGATACATTGCCTCCTCTGAGGAGATGATGACTAAGGAATGCATCATCCATGAGGTTTCAGAAAGACTGAGAAAACTGCATGAGCTCTGTGCTGCTCATGTCCCTTTAGTCCTCCCTTCTTCTTAGTCTTCCCCATCCCTTTCCCACAACAGCAAATAAACAGAGCAGGGAGAGCAGTGACAGTCTACAAAGGATAAACACGATGGGGTGTGCCGTCCCCTTCCTCTATTGAGCACCTCCTTGGCCCATCACTGGGCTGGAGGAATATATGCTGCATGGAAATCGCTGTCACAGTGCTACACTGGTCCTGTGTGCCAGGGGACACAAGGTCTTGGAGGACATGGGGCATGATACTGTTGACAGCAGTGACTTATGAAAGTGTAAGGACAAAACTCTCATACAAACAGGAGAATTTGAGAAAACAACTTAAGCTTTAGCTTAAAATACTGGTGTTCTATGAATAAGTTTTTAGTTTCTTTATATTTTGGGATGTGACAGATTATTTATTATATTTAAATTATATTAAGTTCAAGAAATAATGACTCTAATTTTGAAGCACTTAAAAAAAACTTACCTTTCCCCACCACTGTTTAAAATGTCAATGGCTAGAGAGGTGGCTCAGCAGTTAAAGGTGCTTGCTTGTAAAGCTAAGCACCTGGGTTAGATTCCCTGGTACCCATGGCCTGATGCACAAAGTGACACATACGTCTAGAGCTCCTTTGCAATGGCAATAGACCCATTCCCTCTCTGTCTCTGCTCTCAAATTAATGAATAAAGTATTAAGAAATATGTAAAGGCACCCCATGGGGATCTAGAACTCTAGATAGTACCCCCCTAAGATATCCCCTCTATGTCCATTTGTGGAACCAGCTTATATATGTTTTGAAACTGCTTGTTTAAATCTCATAATTTCTGAGGAGTCAGGTGAAGAGATAATGCTTAGAACATTCCTTAAAGTAGAAATTTATAACAAGTAAAAGTATTTATGGGCCAGAGAGATTGCTTAGTGGTTAAAGGCATTTGCTTGCAAAGCCCGACAGCCTGGGTTTGATTCCCTAGTGCCACCATAATGCCAGATGCACAAAGCAGAACATACATCTGGAGTTCATTTGCAGTGGCAGGAGTCCCTGGGGTGCCCACACTCACTCTCTGCCTGCCTCTTCTCTGTCTCTCAAATAAATTAAAATATATGTATTTTTTTAAAGTACTTACCGGCTTTCCTTCTGGTCCCTCTGGTCCAGGAAAACCTATGTCTCCAATAGGTCCTCTCTCACCCTATAAATACATCCCAAGAATAAAGAAGTGTCAAAACTTTTGAAATTGGTATGAAAGAACTATAGCCATACATCTGCTTTGAAAGTAAAAGCAACTCACTGGCTCTCCTGGAGCTCCTGGAGGTCCTGGGGCACCAGGTTTCCCCTGGAAAATCAAGTCACAGAGAGGTTAGGGGCCAAGTGATTGATGACCTGTGCTTCTCCTTTCCAAATATGACTTGTAAAGTGCTGGCAGGGTGTGCCTCTAAATCAAAACCAAGTTTCTAACAGGAACAACCCAGTGGGTACATTCTATTCCACAGGCTATAAGGTACTGAGGAGAATGCAGTGAGGATGAGATGGGAGTTTGTTTTTGAAAATGTTAAACCAACTTATCCTCAGTAGTGAAAAATCTTTTTATTAAGTACCCCCCCACACACACCCTGGCCATACACACACCTCTTTTCCTGGTATCTCTTTTTTATCCTAGGAGAAGGAAGGGTAGAGAATACCAAAGAAGTCTTTGCTAGATTTTGAGTTTTACAAGACAGCTTCACTGTTAGTAGTAAAACAGCCTGGGGAGGGGGAATGTTTTATTTGAAAAAAGCTGTGTTTTATTAAAGAAAGAAGAAAAAATGGGTTTCTTTTCAATATGGTGTGGAGGATAAAAACTGGAGATCCTGGATCAGAAATACTGCCAGGACAGGTAGAGGATGGGGGTTGCTATGAATTGAATGTAAAATGACCCCTACAGGTTCCTATATTTGAATATTTGGTCCCAGGCTGGTGATGCCATTTTGGGAAAGTAGAACCTTCCCATTGTGGTGAACCTAGAAGCAGTGGGCTGCTGGGAGTGTGCCTTGCAGCTAATATTCATTTCTGGTTCCTGTCATTCATTTTTGAAGGGAGGAGGGAGGCTCAGTAGACTCAGAAGGTCAAGTACAGGGAGAGCTGAAACTTTAAAGGTCACAGGACCACTCCCCAAGGTTACAGGAGCAGTAAACAACTGTTAGAAAGCAGACTGACCAGTGCCATGTAGCAACTTTCTCTGAATTGAAACAATTCCTCCTGTGGGGAGAAGGTGAGCAAGTCTAGGAAAACTGAAACTGAAAAGATTACAAAACCTGTAATCTGTATAAGGTTCAACAAGCTGCTTCGGGGAGGTGGGGAGAATCAGACCAGCTGAATGGAGGTGCAGCTTCCATGAGGTTATGCTGGCTTTTCGGTGACACACTGTCCTTGGTAATCTGTGCTCCTACCCCTCAACCTGCTCTCTAAGTAGCCCCAATAAACTCATTGGTTCACAAAACTGGGTTTGGAACAGTCATCATGCTCTGGTCTGCTGCTTGTGCCCTATCTGGGGAGAACAAATGTGTGCTTACATCTTCCAGGGGAAAAAGTTTCACAGGACACCATGCCACAAGTTCCCACTGCCAATGACAGCTGTTCCAGCCCCCAGCCACCCCCCCACCAGCCATGATGGACTATACCCTATTAACTGCCAGCCAAAAATAAACATTGCTTTTAAGTTGTCAAAGTGATGTTAGAATTAACGAATATAATGGTCTAGTAGAGGTGGGAAATGAAGAGGACCAGGAGTCCAGTGCTACCCCAGGAAAAGCCACTTCTTACCCATGACTCCATCATGGCTGGGAAAGAAAAGGTGGGGGTATCAGTGTGAAGCTTAGACCTTAGGAACCCCAGTGGGGAAAAGAAAGGCCTTTTTCCCCTCTTGCTGCTTATAATTTGGAGAGGAGACCCTCCATCCACCCAGAGTTGCTGCCAGTGATGAAATGAACTCTTATAAGCCCTCTGTGCATCCAAATCCTGGAGCTGTTTACACATCAGAAGGTCTCTACCTCTGATAAGCTCTTTGAGAGGAGTCTAACCTTAGCCCCATTTTACATTCCTAAGCTTGCCAATAGTCCCTGAAAAATGGCTGCCCGGGACATTTCTGCCTGGGAAGATTTCCCTGTGAAGGCCATTAGGTTTAAATAAAGATTCTCTGTGTCCTGCACTGCCCTGCCTCTATCACCCCAAAGGTCTTTAAAAACTCTCAGAAGTTCGGCCCTGGACACTGCCTCTGAATAAAGCAGTCCCTTTGTCTGAGCGAGCGCATCTGGTGTATTTTCTCTCTCACTTTCCTTATACCCAGGTCCTAGTGGACATAAGTTGGGGATATGTTAGAATCAAGGACACTGCCCAGGGGGTCTTGGCATGTGGCACAGGGGAGTAGAAAGTGCTCTCTTACTGAAAGCTGAGAAAAGAAACCCAGGGACCTTGGTGGAAGACAGAGGCAATCCTAGAGATACCAGGAAAATGTCTAAGGGCCTGTAGGAGGGTATGCTGGCTGGAAGCACCCTGTACCGCCAGCACTTCCAGACACTCCTTCCTGTATGTTGGTATGGACAAGGGGAAGAAAGACACTTTGGAAATCCCTCTATGGCCCAAAGTCTATTGAAAATGGACAGACGGATCTGTTCCAGGAACAGCAGGATCGGTTCCTTTGGCTGTCCCCTGAGCAACCACGACATGTCCAAGTGGCTATATCTCTGCTTCAACTACAACAAAAGGACATTTATAGAGATGAAATATGTAAAATGTAAAATTAACTGTGTCTCCACTTTAAGGTGCATAATTCAGTGGCACTAAGTACATTTACACTGTTACATTACCACCACTATTTCCAGGACCTCCTAATTTAGTTTACTTGCTGAGGACCAGTTTAAAAGAAAGGTGATTTTATTACACAGCTGAATATTTTCTGTGTGTACCACTTTTACCCTTTCCTAAAGTCAATGCTCTTAGTTCAGAGATATGAAAACTTTTAAAGTGGATGTACCAGACCTCAGGTATCCAAATATGTGGCAAACTGTCCCAAAATTTCAATCATGCTGCAGCCTTCAGAAATACTTTTGGAATTCCTTGTTTAGACTATCTTTGGAGGCTGCTGCACATGTTGTAATTACTTTTACTGACATCCAGTGATATTTACTTGAAGAAATATATATATATATATATATATATATATATATATATATATATATATATATATATATTATGGTAATGGAAAAAATATTTTGAAGTCACACTTAAGTGAATAGAGTGGAAAATAAAGCTTCATGATATCACAAGGGAGCAAAATCAGGATGTAGAAAGATACTGTTAGGACTATTCCAGAAATAGAATCCTAAATATGCTGCTAGAGATGGTAATGAGAAGTGTGTGGAGAGCATCTATTAAATGTGTATCACTTTCAAGAAAAAGCTCATTTTCAAAACAATTTTAGACAGTTTGCTGCAGAGGATATTTTTCATTTTTACAAATACAGATATCTATCTTGATCTAGACAAAATAAATAAAGGTTGTTAATCTTTGTAAAGTATATAAATGATACATTGGGCTTATTGTTTATTGTTTGTCCTAGTCATGGATGAGGTAGGAGGCTGTGAGCCCTTTAAGCAATGGGGCAGTGGTCTTTGGGTGGTGTAGGGTGTTACTAGATGGTATTGGGTGTCAGCAGGTGTAGGCTGGGTGATGATAGCACCCTCTCTTGTCCTTATCTTGAGCACCTAGTTTCCATTGACTTTCCTGCAGTGTGATCCAGGACTTCACTACAGGGGCACCTGGCAAGAGGATAAATGGCCTCTTATTCATAAAGCTGGACCACAAACTTTTAATTAGGGCATCATGAATGAAGATCAGAATCATCCCTAGGGCACAGAGAAATGATTTCAACCTTTCCTGGAGCACTTCCTATTCATTTGAAAAGACCTTGATGAGATTAAAACATTTGACACCAGAGAGCAACAAAAATGACTAAGAGGACTGAAGGGCTAGTTTATGAGGAAACATTAGGAGCAATAAAATTCTGCTAATAACACTGTGGAAGGGGGAACTCAGGCAGATTTCAGCTTCATATAAGGAGCTTGGTGTATGTGCCTGGGGATGAGGACTTGGCCTGTTAAAGACTGAGAAACCTTGAAATATGACAGGAATAGAGATACAAAAAAAAAATCAAGTTTCCAGAGCTGTGCACATGCACTAATTTAAGGCCATGGGTAACTGGATTCTCCCTCTAACCCATGAAAGTGACTTGGGTAGAAAAATAAAGAAAAAAAATAAGGACAAAAGTGAAAGTAAAGAACGAGTGTTCTTGAACTGGGAGAGGGACAGATGGTTTTACTTTTAAAGTCAAGTCTCCTGGAGCTGCTGCTACCAGTTATGATGTTTCCAGCTCTTTCCATAGCTGGCATCCTGGGGACAGAACCATTTATCTGCAAAACTGATGATGAGATAAGCTGAACTCACCGATATCCCGGCCATTCCTGGAGGGCCTGCTGGGCCTCGATCTCCCTATTGGGATAAAAATTTAAATGGTTACTTATAATGATATCCATAAACTCATAAAATCAATGGTCAGATAACAATTTGGTGGTTGGGGAAATGGCTGAATGGATGAAGATTTTGTCACATAGACATAAGGACTAGGGATGAAGAGATGGCTCAGTGGTTAAGGCGCTTGCCTGCAAAGCCTAATGACCTGGGTTTAATCCCACAGGCCCTACATAAAGCCAGATGCACAACAGATGCATAAAGTGGTGCATGCATCTGGAGTTTGTTTGCAGTGGCTGGAAACCCTGGCCTCTCTCTCTTTCACTCTCTCTTTCTATCTTTCTTTGCATGCAAATAAATGAATCAATAATAATAGTGCAAGCCTTTAATGCCATCACTGGGGAGGCAGAGGTAGGTGGATTTGAGATCACTCTGAGACTACATAGTGAATTCCAGCTCTGGCTGGCCTAGAGCGAGAACCTTACTCAAAAAACCAAAACCAAACAAGCAAACACAAACAAACACCATGAGGACTAGAGTTCAGGTCCCTAGAAAAAATGTAAAGTCTGACACAGTATCAGACATCTGCAATCCCACCACTCCTACAATAATATGAGAAGCAAGGACAAGAGACTCCATGGAGGCTTGCAGGGCATGGAGACTGGCATACGTGGAAGAGAATTTCACAAGAGTTCCTGTCTCAAACTGACACCCAAAGTAATCCTCTGACATCCATATGTACATCATGGTGCATATGTGACCTGACACATGTACCCATACTTATGCACATGAACAAGCACACACACATATCACCCATATAATAAAAATAAGAATGTGGACTCAGTAAAACTTGTTTACTCCTGATAAATGTTATCATTATTAGCTGCTATGCAGGAAGACAGAAGTAGCAGGAAAAAATAAATGTAAATTTATAAATTATTTATAGTAAATAAATAAATAAATGGTAAATATACAGTTGAGCCTCTTACAGTTTTTTCTCCATAAAAACAAAGTAAATAGGGGTCAGAGTAACATGGCTGACGAGTAGCAGCCTTGCCAGGATACTCTGTGTAAAGGTTTGAGTTTCTAGCTGGGATTCAGACCCCAGACCCCAGCTGGGCTGACCCAAGGCAACCCTGTCCCCAGCTCCTGCTCTAGCATAGACAGGGTTCCCCAGCTGCTCTCTGTTCCCATAGAGGTCTGGAGAGCCACCTCTCCCCAACCACAAGCTCCCGCCATCGCCTATTGTCTCCTCCCAGCGGAGCCCTTGCTGGTTCAGTACCCTTCTCACTCGGGGCCCCTTCCCTCCAG
Organism: Zapus hudsonius; assembly: GCA_004024765.1. NCBI lineage: Eukaryota > Metazoa > Chordata > Mammalia > Rodentia > Dipodidae > Zapus > Zapus hudsonius. The sequence continues at coordinate 26,738 of PVHP010009364.1, read as the reverse complement.
TCAGCACCCCACCCACCCTCACACTCAGGCAGATGCCTTGGGGAAGCAGACCTAGCCCGGTTCCCAGAAGTCCACAGAGACCACATGGTCCCACAACCCAAAGCCTTGCCTGCAGGCTCCCTCTTGGCTTGTGAGCACAGTACCACCCATGGCCTAGCCTATAGGCTCCTGCCATTCAAGTACAGCCCTGCCTGCACCCTTGCCAGCAGGCTCCATTCTAAGGATGCACCCCACCAGCAGCCCTATGTATGCATGTGCAGGCACAGCTTCTGTCTGTGGGTGCATCAGATTCACACTAGCCAGCAAAGCCACTGGAGTGAGGGCACACTGTCTGTGGGTGCATCAGATACACACTAGCCAGCAAAGCCACTGGAGTGAGGGTGCATGAAGCCCAAACCACCAGCCCCAGCACACTCGTCAGGCCATTTGCATATCTGAGGGCACACACTGTCCCAGAAAAACTAAGTGAGTGCCCAACCTTGCCTGTGAAATCTAGAACACACCTCGCCCACACTGCTGAGGAGAATTCAACACAAGGACACCCCTAACCCCTCTAAGTGGATCCAAAATGGGCAGAGCACAATACAAGAACATACCAGCTGAGTGCCACACACCAAACCCACCAAGTCCTAATTGGGAAATCAACAGTGAAACTATGAAAGAGGGAGTACAGATGCAAGCCCATAATGAGACAACACTAAGTCTGGATAAAAGTGACATGGACCCAATGAAGAGGCTAAAGATGGAAATAGAAGCAAGTATGGAAAATCACCAAGGAATGGTACAGAGCCAACTCACAAGCTTTGAACCAGGCTTAATATAATTTAGGAGAAACAGATGGAATTAGGTAAATCAGTGTCTGAACTAAAGGCAAACCAGCAAACTGAAGAACCCAAGAATCAGATAACCAAACTGAAAGAAGACATAAACAAATACACAAATGAGTATCAGGAAGCAGTAAATCAAACCTTAAAATGAAAACACAATTCAACATAAAGATAGAAGCAATTCAAAAAGCTGTGTCAGAAAACAAGAACCAAATGGAAATAATAAAAACCTCTCTAGAATCCCTCACCACTAGAGTCAATAATTGTGAAGACAGATCCTCAGATGTGGAAGATAAAACAGAAGAGAATAAGGAAATCAAAAATCTGAACAGGTTCAAAAAAGCATGTGAACAAAATGTGAGAGATACTTGGGATACCCTTAAGAGACCAAATCTCCAGATCATGGGGATACCAGAGGGGGAAGAAAGTCTGACAAAAGGCATAAAGAACATATTCAACAAAATATTGAAGAAAATGTCCCCATTTTAGCAAAAGGGAGTCCCAATCAGCTACAGGAAGCATACAGAACACCAAACAGACTAGACCAAAGACGAACTTCCCCAATACACATTATAGTAACCCTAAACACTGAAAGCAAAGAGAGGATTCTAAAAGCACTGAGGGCAAAATAGCAAATCACATATAAAGGCAAACCCATCAGAGTCATATCAGACTTCTCCATGGAAACCATGAAAACAACAAGGGCTTGGAATGGAGTGATTCAAAGTCTCAGTCACTATGGCTTTCAACCCAAACTAATGTACCCTGCAAAAGTTTCCCTAATAATGGAAAGAAGAAGGAAAATATTCCATGATAAAATTCAACTCTACAACTACATAGACACAAAACTCTCCCATAAAAAGATACAGGCTAGCAGGATGGATCAGAAAGATGGACCCTTACATTTGTTGCCTCCAAGAAACCCACCTCACCTCTAAAGATAAAAACCTCCTCAGAATGAAAGGATGGAAAATGATATTTCAAGCAAATGGAAATAGAAAACAAGCAGGAGTGGCTACACTAATATCTGACAAAATAGACTTTAAACTAAAATTAATTAAAAAGGACAAGGAAGGCCACTTCTTACTCATCTAGGGAATGATCCAACAAGAAGACATCACAATCATAAACATGTATGTATCCAATATAGGTGGACCACATTTCATAAAGCAAAGATTAATGGAAAACAAATCTAAAATAAACTCCAATTCCATCATAGTTGGAGACTTTAATACACCACTATCAACTATAGACAGATCAACCAGATAGAAGATCAATAGGGAAATAATAGAACTTAACAAGACATAGACCAACTAGACCTAACAGACATATATAGAACTTTCCATCCCTACTCTACAGAATATACATTTTTCTCCAAAATAGATCACATATTAGGTCACAAATCTTATCTAAATAAATTTAAGAAAATTTAAATAGCACCCTGCATCATATCAGACCACAATGCACTGAAGCTGGAAATAAACAATGGGAGAAAAAAAAAACAGAAAATGCACTAACTATTGGAGATGGAAGAATACATTATGAAATAATGAATGGATAGTTCAAGAAATTAAAACAGAAATTGAAAATTTTCTTGAGATAAATGATAATGGAAATACAACATGCCAAAACCTATGGGACACAATGAAGGCTGTCCTAAGGGGAAAATTTATAGCATTGAATGCATTCTTAACAAAGACAGAGAGATCCCAAATTAATAACCTAACCAACCAGCTAAAGGCACTGGAAAAATTGGAACAAACCTACCCTAGGAACTCAAGACAAAAAGAAATAATTAGAATCAGGGCAGAGATCAATGAAATAGAAACCTAAATAAATAAATAAATAAATAAATAAATAAAAGAATTGATGAAACAAAGAGCTGGTTCTTTGAAAAAATAAACAAGATTGACAAACCCTTAGCTAACCTAACCAAACAGAAAAAAGAGAGGGTCCCAATTAATAAAATTAGAAATGAAAATGGAGAGATCACAACAGATACCAATGAAATTGGAAGAATCATCAGGTGTTACTTCCAAAACTTATACTCCACAAAGCTGGAGAACCTGGAAGAAATGGATGAATTCCTGGACAGTTGTCATCTACCAAAGATAAATCAGGAGCAGAGAAATTTCCTAAATAAACCTATAAATCCACTGAAATTGAAAACAAAATTAAAAACCTTCCCAAAAGGAAAAGGTCCTGATGGATTCTCAGCTGAATTCTGCCAAACATTCATCATAGAAATGAAATCACTCCTTCTAAAGCTCTTTAATGATCTTGGTGAATAGGGAATTCTTCCAAACTCCTTCTATGATGCTTGCATCACTCTAATACCAAAACCGGACAAAGATAAATCCAGAAAAGAAAACTATAGACCTATATCCCTGATGAACTTAGATGCAAAAATTCTGAATAAAATCCTCACAAACCAAATCCAACACATCCAAAGTATTACCCACCTTGATCATCCCAGGAATGCAGGGTTGGTTCAATATACAGAAGTCAATCAACATAATTAACCACATTAATAAACTCAGCCACAAAAACCACATGGTTATTTCAATAGATGCAGAGAAAACCTTCAACAAAATTCAACACCACTTCATGATCAAAACACTTCAGAGACTTGTAATAGAAGGCCTATACCTAAACATAATAAAGGCCATATACAAATCTCCTAAAGCCCAAATCATACTCAATGGGGAAAGATTCAAGGAGTTCCCACTAAATTCTAGAACAAGACAAGGGTGTCCACTTTCACCACTGCTATTCAACATAGTCCTTGAAGTTCTAGGAAAGGCAATAAGACAGGAAAAAGACATAAAAGGGAAACAAATTAGAAAGGAAGAAGTGAAACTACCCTTTTTTGCAGATGACATGATCTTATATGGAAAAGACCCAAAGAGCAGTATCACTAAACTACTGAAGGTGATTAACTCCTTTAGTAACGTGGCAGGACAAAAAATTAACACACAAAAATCAGTAGCCTTCCTGTATGCAAATGATGTGCACACAGAAAAAGCAATCAGTGAAAAAGTCCTGTTTTCAATAGTCTCAAAAAAAAATCAAATACCTTGGCATAACACTAACCAAGGATGTGAAAGACTTGTATAATGAAAACATAAAAACACTGAAGAAAGAAATTGAAGATGACATGAAAAGATGGAAAGATCTTCCTTGCTCCTGGATAGGCAGAATTAATGTCGTGAAAATGGCAATACTCCCATATACAGATTCAATGCCATGCCAATAAAAATATGAGCATCACTATTTATAGACATAGAAAAAAATAATTTCCAAATTTATTTGGAAAGGCAAAAGGCCTTGGATATCCAAAGCTATCCTTAGTCAAAGAAGCTCATCGGGAGGTATCACCATACCCAATCTAAGGATATATTACAAGGCCATTGTAACAAAAACAGCATGGTACTGGCATAAGAATAGACAGATAGACCAGTGGAACAGAAGTGAAGACCCTGCCCTAAGCTCAAGCAACTATAGCTACTTAATATTTGATAAAGATGCCAACAATGTCCAATGGAGTAAAGATAGCATTTTCAACAAATGGTGCTGGACAAATTGGATAAACACTTGTAAAAAGATGAAAATAGACACAGTCCTCTCACCATGCACCAAAATCACCTCCAAATGGATAAAAGACCTCAACACAAGACCTGAAACTCTGAAAATCCTGGAAGAAAAAATAGGGGGAACTCTATGAACTAGGAGTAGGGAAATCTTCCTGAAGAAACCTCTGGTAAACCAGGAAATACAGCAATCACTTAACCAATAGGAACTAATCAAGCTAAAAAGCTTCTATACAGACAAACTTACCATACTCAAAGCCAATAGATCACCATCAGGTTGGGAGTTAATCTGTAACACAGCTGTAACACAGATAGAGGTCTAATATCTAGAACCTACAAAGAACTCAATAAATTAAATAATAAAATATCAAACAGCCCTGTCACAAAATGGGCCTCTGAGCTCAACAGGGAATTCTCATAGGAAGAAATACAAATGGCCAATTCTCATTTAAGAAAATGTTCAACATCATTAATCATCAGGGAAATGAAAATCAAAACAACAATGAGATTCTACCTCACTCTAATAAGACAGGCAATCATTAAAAAATCTAGCAACAACAGATGTTGGTGAAGATGTGGGGAAAAAGGAACCCTCCTTCACTGCTGGTGGGAATGCAAACTTGTACAACCACTATGGAAAGCACTGTAGAGGCTTCTGAACAGGATGAATATAGAAATACCAGTTGATCCAGCTATCCTTTTACTGGGCATATATCCTCAAGACTCCTCATTTCAGCACAGAGACATCTGCACAAGCATGTTTATAGCAGCTCAATATATGGAACCAACCTAAATGTCCATCACTAGATGAATGGATATCAAAAATGTGGTACATATACACCATGGAATTCTACTCAGCAATTAGGAAAAATGATATAATGAAATTCAAAGAAAACTGGATGGATTTGGAACAGATCATACTCTGAACTCACACAAGAACAGAGAGACAAGTGCCACGTATTCTCCCTTATCTGTGGCCCCTAATCAGTTTAAACCAAACAGTAAGTAAATATGACTAGTGATTCAGGTGAAAGGCAAAGGGCACAGAAGGAAATGGGGGTAGGTGTGGAAGCAACAGAAGGGGGAGATGTACACAAACTTAAAATAAGAATAATCTAACTCCATGGAATCCTATCTTCTGTACAAGTTCAGGAGATTGATAGGGCCCCAAAGGGGGGGGGGTGGATGCCTGCCTATGGTACAAAGGATGCTGACCTTTGGCTCCCCCACCCAGTAAGTTGTTACCTCCCACAATGAGCTGTTGACCATAGTGACCCACATGGTCCCTAAAATAAGACAAACATTTGTCACAGCCCTTGAATACCCACCTCAGGCAAAAGATAAGACCCTATTGCTGAAGATTCCACAGACTGATATCACACAACACTGAGACACCCTGCTGAATCCAGAAATGAAATCAGCTCCCTGAAGGGAAGCCTGGGTAATGCCGGAAGGTGCTGCAAGAGCTGTCAGGGGAACCAGACCAATGATATCCTGAGAGAGCAGGAGGCATCTTCAAGTTACACCAACCAGTGGTCTGAGAGTGCAGAACACACTACTATATGGCACAGACAAGCAAGTCAAGAAGTGCCCATCTGTGCAATAGTGGCACCCAAACTAGGTTGGTAATCAAGAGCTGGCTAATTGGCTATGAGATGCACTCAGAGTCAGGGAACCCCTGACTGGTATGGGGACCCAAGGCAACCTTGAATGGGCACCAAGAACACCATCTATGTGGGGAAGTCCTCACTAACCACAGGTCCTCAGAAAGGCTACACCCTCCAAACACTCACCAACCTAGCAATATTTGTCTCAATTGATCAATAATAATCTCACTCTCCGCTGGAGACTCTGTATTTTTCAAAAAGCAATGAGAACCAGGGACAACCGAACTCTACCAAAGGTACCTTATTTGATGGGGGACACCCATGCAGGAGACGATTCACCTCAAACTCACCATTTAGAGCCCTGATGCAACATCTAAGGAAGTGGGATGACTAGCAAGGCACATAACCATAATCCCACAGCAAGGCAGATAACCTAGGGAAGGATAATGGAGAGAGGCACCAAGGGTGCCCAAAATTGTCCAAACACAAATTTACAGATTCTTAAAAACCTAATAACTATGCAAAATTTAAACTCACCCAGTATGACTCAGGGAAATCTGGGGAAGAGGGGGCGGAAAGAATGTAAGAGTCATGGGGGGGAGGAGAATAACTAATGCATAAAAGGGAATGCCATCATGGATTTGATGGCTTTATCTAAGAACCTATGATACTGAGCATATTGTTGTGTTAATATATATAATTTTAAGCCAATGAAAACATTAAAAAGCAAAGTAAATAATAGTCCTGATTTTAAAAATCACAATATTTCTGCTACCTGTTTTTACGAGGAAACTGCACACAGCTACAATAAGCTAATGTTTTTATTTCTCATGTGGAACAAATCATTACTATTATTTGAAAGATTGAATGCCTTTTACAAAGATTCCCTGTATCTGTCACAGAGATAGTAGAACTAGAATAAAAAGACGTAGAACTAAAGATTTGCAGTTCTTCCCATGGGACCAGCCAGAAGATCCTTTTAATTGCTCTGAGAAGAGTGATTCAGTTCCTTTTTTAGAGGCAATGTGATATCTTAGATACAGCTGAAGATGCTAGAAGCACTAGTGATTATATATGGAATAATAAAACAGCAATTCTGCTGGGCAGAATCCGTATCTTTTTAAAAAAACTCTTATAACTACCCAGGATCCTAAGAAAAGTTTGATGAAGAGCAACATTTTTTTCTTAGCGGGTAAGACAGTGTTGTAAAGGTGCTATAGCTACTCAATCTCATTTATAAACCTAACAGAATTGTTACAAAATTGCTTTTTGACCAAAAGATACTAAAGTTCACTTAAGAAAATGAAAGGACAAAAGAAACACATCACAAGAATAATAGATACTAGCAATTGCAATATTCAAGCATATAATGAAACTATAATAATTTCAGTGATGGAACATTGGCATGAGGTTAAGCAATATGCCAGTGCAATATAAATCTCAGATATAGAACAGCATTCACAATTGGATTTTATTTAAGAAACAGTAGTCCTACTCCTAAGTGAAGCTAATTATTGGATTATTTGGAAAAAATTTCATCAAAACTATGAATAAGAGTTAGAAGAGTCTATTAGCTACTACTTGATCTTGGTAGAAAATGAAAGTAAGCATTATTTTATATATAAAATATAAACAAGAAATAAAAGAACACATTTTTAGATTTGACTAAAATAAAGTTGTATTTACAGTAAGATTAAAAAATAAAAATGAAAGACAAACACCAATTAGGATAAAAATTCTAACACAGAGATGGTAGCATTATCTTTAGCATATAAACACAGTCACTGTCAAAAGAAAAAAATCTAATAGAAAAATAAAAAATGTGTGATCTCACTCATGTAAAATAGTTGATTGTGTGAAAATTGATAATTCAGCAGTGGTTAGCAATCAGGCACAAAGGAGTGCAGCAAAGGGAGAAATGGGGAAAGATTGGTCAAGAACTGTAAAGTTAACAGAAGTTCTGACATTTTATTGCCTAATAGAATGACAGTGACTGATAATATTATTATTAATTTCATAACAGCTACAAGTGGATTTTTAATATTCTCAAAACAAAGAAATGATAATGCTTACAGTGGTGATATAATAATAAATCTTAGTTGTCCATATACACTCTGCATATATGCAAATATTATGGTGCACTTCTAAATTATTGTCAAAATCTAAAAAGGAAAACAGGCAAAGGCTATTAAACATTTGTTTTTCTCTTGACTATGGTGGAACTTTTCATTCTATGAAAACATTTACATATATGATGACAAACGATTAATGTTAAAAAAAGGACTTCTAAAGTTAAAGACTTCCTTCCTTGAATCCTTCTTTGCACATCATCTTGCCCCATCTTCTCATAGTTCCATTGGAGGTATGGTCTGCACCCCTCTTGAATCTCAATTGCACACATCCCAACTCTGAAACACCATTTCCTATCCTTGGATATCTGAATCCTAGGACTGCTAATCCACTGGTACACACTTCATGAGCCTTCATTCCTTAGATGGCTTGTTTCTCTTGTATGTAGTATAAATTCCATGGTTACTTGTCACCTCTCCCTGGTGAATGCCATTAACTCTCTTCCTCTCTACTTACAGTTGGTACTCACTTGACACAATCAAGACATTGTTTAAATCTACTCCTCTACTATTCTGTGCCTTTAGCTGAAAGCCTTGACCTGGCTGGAGGAATACACACAATTGTCTTAACTAGTCTGACTTCACTTTTGGACCATGAGCCCTGAGAACTGCTAAACCACCACACTGGTTCCTGAACTCCCTTTCTACCCTAGAGGACATTGCTCTTAAATTTTCATTCTCTTTTTCCTACCTCATTCTCAGATAGCGATCCTGCTCATTCCATCTCTGAGAAAATATAAACAATTAGTAAATAGCTTTTAGGTGAAACCAGTATCTCAAAACCTTTCTTACACTCATTTACACCTATTATCGTAGATGTTATTTAAACTCTCAATTTATGCACTTCTTTCTTAATTAGTTAATGATATCAATGCTACAATCACCCAATCATCCTCCTTCCTACTGCAACATTCCTTTAGCATACAAGCATTCTGACATTTCTATTGTCAGCTGTCTGTGACAGTGGTAAAAATCAGATGTCCACCTCAAACTCATGTGTCTGAATGCTTGGTAGGAGCTGATGGCAATTTGTGGGGAGAAACCTTGCTGGAGGAGGTGTGTTGTTGGGGTGGGCTTAGGAGTGTTATAACCAGCTTCTCTTTTCTAGAGTTCAGTTCACAGTCTACTGTTTCACCTGCTGTAGTAGAGGTCTTGTCCAGCCTCTGCCCATGCATGCCTTTCCCTGTCATCCTGAAGCTTCCCCATTGAGACTGTCAATGAAAATAAAAACTTTACTCCAATCAGATGCTTTTTCTGAGCAATGTGAAAGTAATTAGGACACCCTTCAACTCCAAGTTCTGCCATTCTGTCAGAAAACCCCAGAGACTGCATTTCACTCAGAGTAAGTCTTGACAGTGGCTAATGGGCCTCTTTGCTAGTGCTTATCAAGCTACTTGTTGGGCTGTAGAAGTTTATTGTCTAATGTATCATGAATCAAGATAAATCACATTTTCTAGACAATTTTAGTCAAATGACTAGACAAAGTCTAGAGGCTTCTTTTCAATCTCTGTGCTTCCCTTGCCACAAAACCTGTAGTAGTTTTCGGAGCACAGGTCCCCTAGTGGGCCCACTATGAGGAGGCCACTTTTCTCCCCTAACTTCCTACCCTTTCCCCTCTCCCACTTGTCAGCTTCTCAGACTTCACATCTTAGATATCCCCCTTACTCACTCAACTCCCCCACCTCCCTGAAAATGGTAGGAATTCTGCCTCAGCTTTCACACCTGCAGTTTTCTCTTTCTGGGTCATTCTTCCTTCAAGCTTGTGGGGACTACTTAGATAACTCTGTCACCTATTTAAATCTAAGCTCTGGTCTTCTTGGACACAGTATTTAACATCATGAATCCCACCCAAGTATTCCTGATCGCCTTAGCCTGTTCTTTCTACTCATAGCAGCCATCACACATTCATCTAGTGTTCTAAACTATGTTTATTCTTCTAGTTTCTGTATTCCTTGTTAGAAAGTAAGGCCCATGAGGATAGGGATTTTCATCTATTTTGCTCCCTTATGTAGCCCTAAGCCTATAATAGTTACAGTCATAATGGTAGGTGCTTAATATACATTTCTGAGTGTTGAATGAACACATTTTTAACCCTGGTGCTTACCTTTTCACCCGGAAATCCTTCTATTCCTGGCAACCCCATTGCACCAGGTTCTCCCTGTTAAATATGAACAGGAAAAAAAAAAAAAACCACAAAGGCAATGATCAAAATGTTTGTAAGCAATGGTCTTAAAGGTAATTTTTCCTCTACTTTTAATATTGCTTAATCCACCTCAACACTGGTTTGTAATTTAGCAATTAAATGGTTTCATCTCTTTTTAATGTTTTATTGCATTTGGTACATGAAAGTAGTTTGAGAATAGAAGCTATTCTCCAGAGAGATATGAGTATATTTTCTGATTAATTATTTTTATTCTGATTAAGAATCTAATAAAATGGGTCCCCTCCAGTCATTAATACTTAAAATTTCCATAAGAATTAGAATGAAATGAAGTTTGCCCATTTGTGAGGCACCTGAGGCTGCCAGCTTACCAGATAATAAGATTTAACTCTTTAAGAATAGATGAACATGGAGTTCTTGGACCCTGACATGCCCTGGAAATGCTTGAGGGGATGACCCCAGGAAAAGCGCTGGCAGTAATTCTAAGTCACTGCTCACTAGAGAAGCTTTGAAAGAAGATGGGCAAGCATTCTTCATTAAAAATTATGTATCCTATTCTGTGGACCCAGGCTGCAGGTCCCCATGGAAGGCATTTATAGCTGCTAGTTTGAATAAATACATATTTGGTTCTTTCAATCAAGAAGGAGGTATAGTGGGGAGTTTTCTGATAAATTTCTTGTTAAGGAATTACTGTTGACTGAAAATATTTTCTTATGACACTAAATGATTTAAAGATAATCACATGGAAAAGTGAGCTTTCAAATTAGATTCTCTTTATTCTTGCATATAAAAATATCACACAGGGTCTAACATCCATTATTATTTATGTCCCTTTTATAGAGTACTTAAAAAGTGAGCATATGACTTAGAACTTTTTTATGTTTCAGAAATTTTTAAATGTCCATATCTTGTCAATCATAATAATAACACATAAAAGTTTAGCTCTTTATGTTCTGCATAAGGCCCTGAGTTACTAAGAAATGAAATCCACTCATATTCTTTGTTTATGTTTTCAATAGTCCTTCTTTAGGGTAGAAGAAGTAATCAATTAATATTTGAAAGTAGCTAATAAAGATTTAATTAAAAATCATTTAAATATTAAATACTCAAAGAATGAAATACCTTGCCTCAGAAGATAATAAATTCAATTAAAGATAATTTCCCCATAAAGGTCTGCCCAACAGATCTATTATTATCATGCATTAGGCCTTGAAACTTGTATCCCCCTCACAATTCAGAAATGGGGCCCTTGGCAGGTGATTGGATTATGAGAGCTCTTGCCTCATCAATGGATTAATCCTTTATGATTCATAACTTTTGACTTCCTGACACCATGAGGCGGTCCTCATTCTGGCCATGACTACAGACCCAAACTTCAGAAACAATCAAAATGAACATTTCCTCTTTGAAGTTGTTTATCACAAATATTTTTTCACAGAGATTTGAAACTAACTTAACAACTTGGGGCATGATAAATACTAGAGGGGTACGCTTCCCCTGTCCCCTTCTAATGTTTTTTCAGTTTTCCACTTTGTGACAAGATTCTATGACATGAAGAAACATTCTTTCTCTGCAAAGGACAAGTAGTGGCGATAAGGGGGCTTAAATGGGGTGTTGATACAGGGTTCAAAACAGTAATTTGAGTTTTTTAGGGTAAATCTGAATGTGTACACACTATTTAATTTTTTAATTTCATATTTCTGTGTTTGTGTTTCACTCAATCCATATGTCTAGAAGCAGAAAACACTCTTCAACTACTTTTAGTCTTTACCCTGGGGCAGCTAAGAAATCTGAGGCCTCATCTCTTCAAATTTTATTCAATCCTATCTTCACTTTTGTGACCAGCCACTTCCTAGTGCCAGTGAATTATTATAATACTTCAAAAATATTCTCACCTTAAGGTAGGCATGGTTGCTCATATATGAAGTAGGAAGATTACTTTACATCCAAAGCCAGCCTTCACTACAAAATTTGTTCCAGGTTAGCTGTGCGTGTGGGTTAGTCTAAGCTATAGCGAGAACCTGCCTTTACATAGCCAAAAAGTTCTCACTTTAATCTTCAATTAACATAATAACTTTAAAGAATGCTTCAGAAAAATCAGTGAGAAGTCAAGGTTTACCTATGTGACTCAGAGGGAGAGTCTATTCTGTGTAGATATGAGGGAAGACTAGATGGAGAATATTGATAACACGGTAAAGAAAAACTGAAGTAAGAATGATATATTTCTAAATGACACAAAATATATGTAATAGTATTTAAAAGTTGCAAAGGAAATATGACATAAAATTACAGGGAAAAACTATCCTTAATTGAGTTAATCTTTTGAGAAAAGCCATTTTATTCTTTGGGTATAAAATATATAAATTTTAATTAAACATTAACTAGCTACTTTCAAATAAATATTGATTACTTCTACCATAAGGAAAGACTATGAATATATTAATAATTTAATATACCTGAACCAAAAGTAAGGTTTTAATACATCTCTTTGGAAAACATATTTAATATTTATTTATTTATTTTTGTTTTTTGGGCCCATGGTTTTATTATCATCACAAGGGGTTGATGGGGCTCAGGGCAAAGGAAGCAGGAAGAGAGCTCTTAAGAGCCTAGGAAGAGAAAGGTTTTAGAGTCTTCTTATGGGGAAATAGGGAAGAGAGGGTCTTCCACTATTTGTGGGGTGTCCTTTTCACATGGGGGTGGGACATTATGCTGGAGCCATAACACCCCAAATCTTTTTCTTAAAATAAGTACAAACTTTGTATGAACAAGTTTTGTATTGGTACCACTATTTCCCTCCTACCTGCTCCCATTCCACTGAGGGCCCTCCTTGGTGGGATTGCTGGTCTGCACTGTGGGGTTGAGGGCTATGATTTGTGTGAGCAGCAGTCAGGCATTACCACCCCCAATCTCTGTGTGGGCTTTGAACTTGTCTTGGGCCTGCAGATGGTATCTGGTATCTGGAAGGAGGAGCTGTTTCCTCCCATTCAAGTATGGAGGAATTACCAAAATAGAAGGTGTTGATGGAGACCCAAACTGAGTTTGCTTTACAAGGAAAGGCAGAAAATTCAATTTCCATAACAGTGAACCTTAAGCTAGGCCTGAGGGAGTTAGAGAAGGTGTGGCTGAGGGAGTTAGAGAAGGTGTGGATGAAATCTTTCAGTATCCACTTTCCCAGCTTCCTATTCCTTCTTTCTTTCTTTCTTTCTTTCTTTCTTTCTTTCTTTCTTTCTTTCTTTCTTTCTTTCTTTCTTTCTTTCTTTCTTTCTTTCTTTCTTTCTTCCTTCCTTCCTTCCTTCCTTCCTTCCTTCCTTCCTTCCTTCCTTCCTTTTTTATTTGCAAGCAGAGAGAAATAGAGAAAAGAAACACACAGAGATAATAGGTGTACCAAGGCCTCCAGCTTCTGAAAATGAACTCCAGATGTATGTGCCATTTTGTTTATCTGGCTTTATATAGGTACTGGGGAATCAAACTGGGGTTGGTAGTATTTGTAGGTAAGTGCCTTAACCACTGACCAATCTTTCCAGCTCGGAAAATATATTTAGATAATAAAAAGTTCCTTTTTCTGGTTTATTCCTTTGCTGTTTCAACATTTATTCACAGAGTTTTACCAATTTGTAATAAAATAAAAAGGGCTTTACTTTTTTTCACAGGGCAACAGAAAATGGTGTGGAGGTTTGGTAGAGTGTTAGAGGTTCATTGGAGTTCCTATTCTACACTCAAAAGTTAAAGGATGTACAAATGGTACATGAAGAATGGAACACATGGCTGCAAAAAAAAATAACAAAATATGGTAGGAAACATTGCTATGGGCTAGAGGGAGTCTAACTGAATTTGACAGAACTTTGGCAGCAAGGTTCCATGGTGGAGAAGGGTTCTGCCAACAGTGATCATTCTTCAGTGGCTGGAGGACATGAGCTATTTCTTGCTCAGCGTTTGCCCCTTGACATGTTCAACCTGATACATGGGCTTATGCCAGCCTGTATTCTTGCAGAATAACTGCCTAAGACACACAAATAGTTCTTTTTTGTTGTTGAGATGTAGATATATTAAGGAATTTCTCAACTGTTTACTTCCACAATCTACTTAAAATTGAATCCATTAACAAAAGAAATCTATTGAAAGGAAGTCGCCTGCTTATCAAGAGCTTTCTATGTGCCATCCTACATCACAGGATGACTTTTAAATCATGCTGATGGAACAGGTAGTGACAGTATTTGGACAAATTCTTTGTAAAGATAAAGAGCTTGTGGCTAGCTTTGCTTCAGTTTCCTGTTAGATGTCTCTGATCTCTGCTGAAGACTTGAGCAGGTAGTCCTCTTTCAAATGTTAACAAACACCCCATTTCCACAGGACACAGAATATGGGAACATACATACCGCTGGGCCAGGATCACCTTTTGGGCCCTGGAATAAAAAATGAAACAATAGAAAGTCATGTTTAAAAAATGACTAGAAGCACAGACTAGAGCACACTTTTGTTCAACTTCCTATAATAAATGTAAGGATAGGGCATGTTTTGCTTTTACCATGGTTTGGGTTTGAAGAATAAGATTAAGAAACATAAATTGATGAACCTTCCATGAACATGATTATCTGGACATTGATTTGGTGCTTAGATTTACAATGAAAAAAGGCATATTGCTATGTCAGTGATTGTGATGATTAAGTTTTGTGGTCAACTTGACCTGTTTAGTAAATCTTGGCTAGGTCTCTGAGGTTGTTTATAGGAAAGCAGCTCTCTCAGTAGGTGGCAGGATATAAGAGAATCTAGAAACAAACTTCCTTTCCTGGGAGGGCAGTGCACGAAGGAAATTCTGGGAGTCAACAAGTCTGGGGAAGGGTTGTAAGACACTTCCCTAAGGCTATATAATGGGGAAGGAAATCTCCTTTCCCGGTGTGTGTGTGTGTGTGTGTGTGTGTGTGTGTGTGTGTGTGTGTGTGTGGTGTGTGGTGTGTTGGTGATGGCTCCTCTCTCTCTCTCTCTCTCTCTCTCTCTCTCTCTCTCTCTCTCTCTCTCTCTCTCTCTCTCTCTCTCGGCTTGGACCCTGCCTGGTTTAGAGGTTCACCCCATCTGGGTGTGGCTGACTTTAACAATGATATTTTCCACTTTTGGCTTTGAGCATTTTCTTAATTTTATTAAAATCAGATTCACTTATTACGTCTTCCTGTCCAATTTAGTTATATTTATAACATGTATATTTAAGTGAACTTGAGAATTTCTTTTTTCTCTTCTCCATTTTTACCACCAAATATATAAAGACAAAGAGTTGTACTCACAGGAGGACCGGGTGGCCCTGGGTAACTGGGAACACTCACACCTCCCTTCAACCAAAAAAGAAAGAACAAATAATAAAAATTTATGGCAGTCTATAACTGAAAAATAACTTTAAATAACAGCTAGTGGAAATACCTGGATTTTATATAAACTGCTCATGCCATTTCCTTCATTGAATTGTGTACCCTGAGGGAAGAAAGAAGTTGCAGAATTACTCTAATACTTAGCATTTTCAACTTTAATCATTTTGTCAAATGGTATTCTTATTCTAATTTTGACTTAATTTTTTCTATAATAGTTTTGAAAGTGAGTTTAAAGCAATGAGTAACATATTATAATTTTTCCATGTTTTGCTTCTTCAAGACAGCATGGGAAAGAAATGAAGGAGAGAGCTGCTTCTGAAGCATGTGGACGCTTTCAGCAGGGTTTGAATAATCTTCAGGTATGACAGGTGAGACGCTAATGCATTCAGAAGAAAATATTATTTGCTCATTAAAATTCAGTTTCTGAATTGCCAATTTGCAGTGTTTACCACCTGCTGACCTCAGGCTATCGTGAGGTAGACCTGATGAAGATGTGCACAGGGTACAACTTGGCTACTGTAAAACTCTTTACATAGAAAATTAAGGTAAATTGGAAGATGACTTTATTCTCAACCCTGTGTGGATGTTTCTACAAAAACATCTTTAAAACCATTGAGAGCAGGAATAAGAAATTAGAAAACTAATCTTTCCCTTTGTTTGCAAAGAGTACAACTGCACACTCATAACTTAATTTTTCAGAAAGTTACTGCTAGATACTGCACATTCTCTGTTAAGTTTGGTGTCTTGAATTCCTAATAGGTGGTGTGCAAATCTAGAAGTTAGCTCTGCTGTGATTTGAACATGGCCCCACAAGGGGGCAGACTTGCCACAGAGAGAGGTCCCTTTTGTGCCCATTCCTCCTGGAAAGAGTGAGCATCTGTCAATTAACAACATAAACATCTATGGCTCTTCTGTACCTTGTTCACTATACTCACTTCTCATTATGTGTGGGGATGAATATATATATGAATATATATATCTCACCACACATACACACATAAATGAGTTATATATATTTCACATACATATGTTTTATATAAATATGTATGTGAAATATATTCATCTTTTCTGTCAGTTATAATTGTGTTATATTTAACACACCCACAAACACACACACATGGCATTCTGAAAGCTTATCATTGGAAGCTTATAAATGTAATCTTAGCCTTGAATGATAGAATTCATAAGTAAACACATGGGTGATTAAATTTGAACTCTTAACTCACAGGTGGCCCAGGTGGCCCAGGTTTTCCAGGTGGTCCCTCGCTGCCCTGCAGGAGAACATATGCAGAAATCACTGGCTTAGACATCTCTAGCCCAACTTTAAAAACCTTAAAGAGCCATTTTCTGAAGCCACTATAATTTGACATTTTATTTCAGCCTTTCAAAGTCTTACTCTTCTTAGCTTCCTCTTTAACCTAGTACAATACATCTCAAAACCTTAGGAAAGGTGACTGCATCTCTGCATGTCTGTCCAGATTCTTGCTGTGTGAGCTCTAAGAGATGAAGCTTATTTTAAATGGAGGCAAACCAGCCTGGCAGTCTTGTTCTGGGCATTGACAACAGCTGGGAAAATTTATCTTCCTATGTGTATGGGGTTCATATGAGCAGGTTGTGGGCGCTGGGACTGTAGCTGCCTTAATTTGCTTTCCCCACCGTTTTTTAAGCCTTGGTGGTACCACGTCTATCTCTTGAGAACAAGAGGGGGTGTTCAAGTCATTTAACAAAAGTATAAAATTACTACCTGAATTGTGTCTGCAGGAGGAAAAATTTCTTCTATTTCTTTGGCTAATATCATACTCTATAACCAAGTCAGACATGTCCTGTTGAGTGGAAGTGACTGGTATAAAACTATTTAAGAGAAAGTGGCTACACAATTTAAACAGCAATAGACTTCTGTTTGCAGAAGAAACAAATTGAAAACAGAAGTTTTGAAAAATGCATTCAAATTTAAACTTGAAAATATAGACCAGTTTTTGGCCCATATAAACAGCTATTGTTATCCCTTTGGTTTGTAAAGTTGCTTTTACAACTGTTTCCAAGTATCCACACATCATCTTTTAAGTCCTACTCTTTAGGGACAGTGACAGGGAATGCTTAAATGAATATTAACTCAGAGGGACTAAAATATAGTCTTGGGAATTTTGAGGGATGTTAATTTGATTGATTTGATTTCAATCCTCATCCATTTTTCTAGTAAGAAAGCTTTATAAAATTGTGTATTTCTCAGTTAAAAATCAACGATGAAGTATTTCACAGGGTGCTTCTGCTTGAGAATGCAAGACACTGAGCAAGTATGTTACATCATTTCTCAGACTGCTTTGATGGGGCCTGCCTTGCTCACACATGTCCTGTTCTGCTTACTGCTGCTAGTGTCCTTCAGAGAATTCTGTCTCAGTTCTCATGAGTCAACAAACAATATGTGCCTATTGAAAAGACTTCTTTTCCCTCTGGCATAATTGAAAGTCATATTTTCATTCTCATTTGTGCCCCAAGCTCATCTGAGTGTGGAATTCCCATTAACTTCAAAAGCCAGTCTACGACTGAATAATTTCCATAGAGAACAGGAAAAAAAGCTGTTGGGACTGGGAAAGCTTCTTAGGATATTAACAGAAGGGAAAATGTGCTGAGGGTGCTCGAGAATAAGCACATTGTTTCCTTTAAATTCTGGAGGGTTTTTTTTTCTTCTTGCTCCTTGATGCTATCATGGTTCATTAGAGTCAGGAAACTTTTTTTCTTTTTTTCTTACAAGTGGTTGGAAGATACTTAAGTGGTTCATGTGGACCCTTGATTCTATTTCTCTAATATTAATAGGCACAATTATTTCACTTATTTCCTGGCTTTGCTTGGACTAACACTGTAGTGCTGCTTTAGATCTTAAACCAGAAAAGCCTTTGTAATCTTCCTTTCTGAAAGGCCTCTGCTCCTGGTCCTCCCAGCCTCAGCATTGCATTTGTCCAATTGATAGCTGTGGTGGTGAAGCTTCATTGTCAACTTGATGGGATTTAGAATTACAATGGCAACACAATTTTGGGTGTGTTTCCAGGAAGGTCTAACAGAGCAGGGAAGACCCATCCTGAATGGGGTGTCACTATCACATGGGCTGGACTCCTAGACTGAGCAAAAAGGAACAGAGAAGCTGAGGAACAAAGTTCATCTCTCTGCCTTCTAAGTGTGGATGCAATGTGACCAGTTTCCACATGCTCCTGTTGCCCCTGCCATGGTGGGCTGAACTCTCAATCTGTGACTCAAGATAAGCCCATCCTTCCATCTTCTCTCCCTCCCCTCCCTCCCTCCCCTTCCTTCCTTCCTTCCTTCCTTCCTTCCTTCCTTCCTTCCTTCCTTCCTTCCTTCCTTCCTTCCTTCCTTCCTTCCTTCCTCTTTCCTTAAATTGCTTTTGTCAGGTGTTTTTGTCACAGAAACAAGAAAATAACTAATAAATACACTGGTTTATCCAGGAAGCCTATTCTGTAGTGAATCCCCCTTTGACCTTCTAGAGACACCATTCCCAGAGTGTATCATAAAGCCCTTTAATTCTTGTCTTGTATCCTGATAGCCAACAAGGTATCTGAAACCAGGGAGCCTGTTGTCATCTAAGGGTCTGTGTCCTCTACCACAAAATTCATAGGATGAATTAGAAGGTAAGGCCTTGAAAGATTAGGTTACAAGGTAGAACTTTCATGAATGGGATTAGTACCCTTAGAAAAGCCCAAGAGTGCTGATTTGCCTCTGATATCTGATATCTGATGAGAACACACCTTATGAACAAGAAAGAGAGCCCTACCAGCCACCAAACTGCCAGTGCTTTGCTATGAGACTTTCAGCTTGGAGAACTATGAGAACAGATACTGTTTATAAGTCATTAAATGTCTAGTGCTTGATTATAGAAGGCCAAACAGTCATAGACTATTCTTGTGATGGAACTCCCTATATAAAGCAGCCTACATGGACCCCTTTAGAGGCTGGCCCCACTCACCCTTCCATATGAGTGAAGGTTTCTGTGTCCAATTTGGACCTAATGCTTAATGCTCTAGGAACATATCTCTAGGGTTCAAATCAACTCTTAGACCTATACCTTTTCAAGTCTATTATGTGAATAGCCCCTTTCAGACATCATTGCTAGGTGCATGCTGTGTTTGATCTAGGAATCTCTTGCTCAGTGGTCACATGCTGTCCCAGAGCCATGCCCTATTTCAGACAGCAACTGAGGCTCTTCTTCTGTACCTTGTCACCTTTTGCTCCAGTGGGACCAGGGTGTCCAGTTCTTCCCACCAAGCCCTGTAGAGTAGAAAACTGAGTTTATTATAGAAGCAACCACTAAATGCCCAAAAGGTATTGGAAGTTAGGTACTAAAACTTGCCTATTTTGAAGGTCATTTGATGCTAATTAAATCAGTTCTACATGCTTATATTTCTTCAGGCTGATACAGCAGCTGTATCCTGCTGATAAGCCCTTCGAAGGGTAATTTTGTATTTGTGGTCCCTTTTTCACCTTGGCCAACCACATTTAATGACCCTAATTGGAACCTTTTGATACTTTTAAGAATCTGGTCTTGCTGTTTAAATGGCAATTTACATAACATTATGTCTTTCTAAATGAGGTATAATTTTGGTAGCGATCAACATTTTAAATACTTGACAGAATTACAATGTGCACACTGAGTTATATGATCTGCATTTTACCAGGGGAAAATAAAAATTAATTTTAATTCTTCTCTAAGAATAAAGTTAGTTATAATTTTCAAGGTTCCATCCATAGCTCTTTTTCAGTCCCACTTAAAGGTACCTACATACTGAGTTGAAAGTATACATGATAAATTTTTTATTATAATAAACTGGTGGTTCAAAACATAAAGGAGGAGCTGGGAAGGTGGCTCAACACTTAAAGGTGCTTGTTTACAAAACAAGGAGGAATAGTTACAGTCCTACTTGTGTGATAGTTATTTTATTTGTACAGAAACTTTAAAAAGGAGAAGAGACAGAGAAGTTAAGGCATAAATTGAGTGGTTTGATTTAGCAAGTTGAAATGTATTATTTGGGGCAAACTAGAAATAAAACAAATAAAATCTGATCATCTTTGGCCCATTTTTCCCTCCAGAAAATGCTCAGTTTGTCTTCCCATCTGAATATCTCTTCTAAGGCTAGTGCCAAAAATTACAACTAAAATTAGAAAATGTTCTTCTGTCTCTAATTTCTGTTTTCACCAGAGTACTGAGTCCCAGGGTATTTTATGTCCTGGTAGGATTCTGATGATATCCTCCAGGTCACTGACAGGCTTAAAGTAATCCCAGATGAAAGTTGATGAGACTGCCTTTCTAGGAACTCGCTGGACAGTTGACAAAGAAGCATGGACAATCAAAGGCAACGAGAAATCTTGATTCACTTTGCGTCATTTCTGCAGGTATAAGCTGTGAATTTTAGCATATACGTACAGGGGGTCCAGTTGGGCCTGGAGCACCTGGCATGCCTGGAATTCCTTGAAGACCCTAGAAGAGAAAGGTCCTATCATAAAATTATAAGGAACAAGATATTTCAGTCAATCATATGCTTTATTAATTTAAAAATATTTTTATTTATTTTTGAAGAGAGAGAAAGGGAAGAGAGGCATACCAGGGCCTCTTCCCACTTCAACAAACTCCAGATGCATATGCCACTTGTGCATCTGGCTTTACATGGTGTTGGGAATTGAACTTGAGCTGGCAGGCTTAGCAACAAAGCACCTTTAGCCAGTGAGCCATCTCCTCAGCCCAGAAATATTTTTATTATTGGAAATTAAATGCATACTTTCGCAATCCAAGAAACATGAGGTATGTTATATTCACTTTCAAAGGGTAGGGATGATGAGTTAAAATGCCACATCATGGAATGGGTAACAACATAATTCCATCTGTTCTATAATTCATATGGTATTTCTTATCTTACAAAGCCTCCCTCTCAGAAGTAATGTCACTGAGAATTCTGCACTTGATAGTGTGGAAGTGCAAATTTCCACTTGGCACAATGCCATTAGAGAACTATATGATCACAACAGAGCTTCATTCCACTAGTAAAAAAATAGAATATATTTTATGATGTATTTAGTTTAGCTGTTCAATTTGTTGTAAAAAATTAGTTAATTGATGAATTTATACTTGAAGCACCTCAAGCACAAAATGAAGAGATTTTTCCTCCCTTCTTTCCTTGGGTTGATAGGATAATACTAACTTTACTGCCCAGAATCTAAAATCTAATGCATTATTTATCTATCTATCTATAAGCATATATAAGCTGTAGCATGCATACATATGTAAATGCTAACATCTCCCTATATAATCTAACATAGATATATACACACACATATATATCTCTTCATATATATGTGTATATATTATATATATGAAGAAATTTGCAAGGTTAACTAGTAATTGTATAATTAATTTTGATCCTTTACCAAGTGTACTGATATCAGGTAGTAATTGATGACATTACAAAAAAATACATAAGCTGAATCATTTTACAACTATTAAATCATCATTTAGAAAATTATCAGATGCATTAGAAGAATAAAAGTAACAAAACATTACATAGCACAGTCTACATTTTTAAACAATTATAAATGAATTTTTAAATATGTGAATGATAGGGATTTTTATTATTTTAACATGGCAAATAGAAAAATGTTGTATCTAGAAACTTTACTGTAAAGTGTGGTTCAGCAATTGAGACTCTTTTGCTGTTGCGAAGGGAGGAGCACCCATCTGAACATTGTGAATCATTCTTGGTGGCCCTGCAGCATGCTTTCCAATAGCAGAACAGTGTTCTCAGAGAGTGAAGAAAAGCCACCAGACCTGTGTGAGTTCAGGTCACTTTCTGATGTCAAGTGAATTTGTTACCCACCTGGGGAAATTTTCCAGGGCTTTCCAGGGCTTTCTTGGTTTTGGAATTGTGAATCATGATATTAATACTTCTTTCTCCCATGTAGTGAGAATAGAGCCATCTTTTTAGTATTTTTATGTATTTCCCAAATTTTCTAAGTTAGATGAAAATATTCTTTTGTTATTTCTGATAAACATGAGATATCTCCGATTCAAGACTGAAGGTCTGGGGGTAGTGTTCTAGATTGATGAACACTTACTTTGCATTAGCTAGGTTCAATGTTCAATCCCCAGCGACGTAAATAATAACCAGACAACAAAATAACCAAATAAACAAACAAACAAGCAAAATAAATAAGCTCTAGGCTCTAGATTGAACAAGTCCAATCCTTTAAGATGTAATTTCCATTACTGAATATACATTTTATGTTGCCAGTTAACAATATATATTGCCAATTAACAATTTTATATTGGTTAGGATAGAAATCCCTTTCCTTATACTGTGATGAAAGATGGCTTTTTATGCACCTCATAAATATTAGGGGATATGACTATGGCAAAATTATTGCATCTTTATAAGATTTCCACAGACTGAGCTGGATCAAGGTTCTTTGCATCAACAGGATCATGGACTAAGCTCAGCTAGTCTATCCATCCAATGCCAAGTTAGATCCAATGTTTATTCATGTGGTAAGATAAGAAATTCTGGAAGCATCACCTTGAGAATTCTGGAACACCTCGTGTAACAAGTCTGGGGCAAAATCTTGTGAACATTTGTATTGAACAATGTAGACATTTTTCAAGATTAAATCAGAGCCATCGACAATCTGTCATGCTGTATGTGTGTTTGTGGGTGTGTGTGTGCGTACATGCACCCATGTGCATGTGTGGACTATTCACATCAGTATGCTGTATGATGAACTTGATCTTTTTATTTCCCTACCATTACCTTTGTGAATTTATAAATGGATTTGTAATTTAATAAGTGGAAAGGAAAACTGTTAATTAGGAAGGATACTTTTCTTTTTTATTTTAAAAAATATTTTATTTATTCATTTTCAAGCAGAGAGAGAGAGAGAGAGAGAGAGAGAGAGAGAGAGAGAGAGAGAGAGAGAGAGAGAGAGAATGCACCAGGGCCACCAACTTTTGGGCCTGCCTTAAGTACTGGGAATTGAACCCGGGGCCTTAGGTACTGGAGGCAAGTGCCTTAACCACTGAGCGATCTCTCCAGCCCTAGGAAGGATACTTTTCAATGACTGAAGTCTACACATTATATTCATGAAATCTTTATCTCAAAATACCTACTTTTTCATAAAATTTTCTTTATATGTACATATATGAGATATTCACATACACTTATGCTCACTTTTTGCTACTTTCAGTCTCAGCTTTATCTACAGATGCTGAATGAGTTTTCAGGTAGTCTAATTTATAAGCTTGGGACTCATTAACCTTTGATGACCACATTAAACTTTAAAATAAACCTCAGTACATAAATTTAAAAAAAAACTCATTCTCAGCAGTCTCTATCTGAACAAGCTGAAATTTTGTAGTAAGAGTAAAAGTAGCTATGGATTCATAAAGGACAATAAGATAATTTTAGAAGACAAGATGATCATTAAAAAGACAAATACATATTCAAGAGTAGGAAAATCAGTTTAGCATATAGTGCCAAACTGAAATACAAATTGAAATTTATTCTATAGATATTCAAAAAATAAAAGAATAGTCATTTACCTATTTTGATATTATGATTTTGCAAGTCTTCACTAAGGTGCTATAAAATTATTCATTTTTCTGTGGCTATAATTTATGTCTGGTAGTATTTTTAATGTCTTATTTATCAGCTATTCTCATAAAATATTTTAGGAAGACCTGCATTACAAGAAAGAATATGCTCTGTCTAGGAAAGGTGGGTCTATGTTCTAATAGCATCTAAGAAGATACTATTGTGAATTGCATAACAATCTGTGAAAATGTGGAGGATGTCACTTCTCTAAGATTGATAGGCAAAGGCTATAAGTTTTCCAGCAGATTAAACCAGAGATATTAAATTAGTAGTCCCCAAAAGTATGGGTTGTTCCTTGGTATCTTTTCCACTAGAAATAAAGATTTTTGTGATTTTTTTAAGATTAGAGATGATGTATATCTGTCAAAACAGTGCAGCCTATTGGACAGTTGGAAATACATATGTTCTTGGTCAAAGTGTTATTTCTGTACACAAATCAATCAACTAATACCAGGTGATATCTGATTCCAAGTAGATGACAAGATTATGTTTGATAGTCTTAATCTGTCTGAAAGACAAAAGATACGTATCTTTGTTCCTTTCAAAGCTCCAAAAAAGTCATTATGTTAGTCCAGGTTTATTCATAAGATCTTTGTGAGGGATGAGGAGATGACTCAGTGGTTAGAGGTGTTAGCTTGTAAAGCTTGCCAGCCCAGGTTCAATTCTCATATTATCTTTGTGATGTGGAGAACCACGGAAAAGAATGTCCCAAACTTTCTGAAACTATGCAAAAAAATTTTTGTACTCCATGTCGAAGAATCCACAAATGGTAGCATACAGGACTACAGGACACCCAGGAGGCATATTAACAATGGAGCTCAGTTCTACAGGAGGGCACAGCACCTGGCAGAATCAACAAAAATTAATTTCTAGTGAATTTAACAGAGTCACGTATAAAAAAGCCAAAATTCAACTTTCACTTCAGTGGAAACCAGCTACTTCTTTGAAAACCAGCTTTCAGGTGAGGCCTTGGAAACTGTGGAAAAATTGCCTCCAACTGCAACTGCTTCAGGAAATCGCTTCCACTCAAGATTTTGGAAGAGTAGCAGCCCTAGACACAGCTCTGAGGTTTGGAAATGAAGACATATACACCAGCCCCCTGAGTCAGGATGATAAACAATGGAGAGGGGAGCTGCCCTTCACACCAGCTCCATGACATCTAAAAACCCATATGGAAGGCCAGTGAGGGGTTCTGCATGTTGGGGAGCTAGGGCATTTGGGGCACAAGTGTGTTTGGGGATGAGGCTCTCTAGGCTGATAAGGTACATAGTGAGTTTGGGCCTAGAACTATCATTGAATTTGGGACCTGTGCACCTTGAGTTGATAAGGGACAAGGTGGGTTTGGGCCTGTGTGCCCCAGGCTGGTAAAGACCTTGGAGTGCTGGGGACCAGAGCTCAAGGGCTGTCAGCATGAGTGGTGCCAGTGCACCCCAGTCTGGGGAAGGAACTGGTGATCATGGGGCCAAATATTCAGGGAACTAGTGTACTTGGACCTGTGTGATCCAGACCAGTGAAGAGTGGGGTGTAACTTCCACAACGCCTGCATGGGCACAATCCCATGCCAACAGAGCTCAAATAAAAAACAAATCAGCCACTAAAGAAATAAAACATTTATATCCCAACAAACTTCCCCTACACACTTGCATCTACCTTCTGGCACCACCAGGGTACCTTATTCTTACCCCAACAAAGGAGCAAAAAGTTTTCTGGCAGGCAATTTCCAGGAGGGTATCAGGGTGATCTTTACAATACACCCAGCTATGATATTGTGGGAGAAGAGGAGCAAGTGGTACTTCTCTGGAACCACCTAAGCCCCACTGGCAAGAAACAGGGATGACTACAGGCAGAGAAGATCTTTGACCTCCAAAGTATCTTACATAGGAGCCACAAGCTCAGAACTGCTGGCGCACCATAACCTCTACAACTCACACATCTGTGGTTACAATACTATTTGTCATGGTTTGATCCAGGTGTCCCCCACAAACAAATGAATGTGTTCTGATAGATTGATCCTCAGCTGATGGCAATTCGGGAATTAGAACCTCATTAGAGCTGTGTTGTTGGGGGTGGGCTTATGGGGTTATAAACCAGCTTCCCCTTGCCAGTATTTGGCACACCTTCCTGCCACTGTTTGCAGTGCTGTGGCAGAGGTGATGTCCAGCCCTCTGCACATGCCATTGTTTTCCCTGCCAGAATGGAGTCTCCCCTCGAGTCCGTAAGCCAAATAAACCCATTCCTCTACAAGCCACTTTTGTTTGGGTTCTTTCTGCGCAGCAACTAGAAAGCTGACTGCAACAGTTTTGGTACCAGGACGTGGGGTCATCTGTTGCTGCTAGAACCCTGATCTTGTGGCTTTGGTCTTCTGGAAGTGATCTACAGGAGGAATGTGGAAGGACTTGAAATCTCGGCCTAAGAGATGCCT
>PVHP010009363.1:0-45037 GCA_004024765.1 Zapus hudsonius | reverse complement strand
TAGAGACATGAATGCAAGCAGGGCTGGACCATGAGCCTGCCTCTAGGTACACATGCCTTCCAGTAAGACTCCACTTCCTAAAGGTTCCATAACCTTCCCAAGAGCACCACCAACAGGGAATTAAGTATTCAAACACATGAATCTACAGGGAATAGTTCTATCAAACCACCACAGGCTCATTTTCTTTTCTTTTCTGGATTTCTCTAGCTTTAACAAAGGATGCATTGGAGGAGTCCATGACACCTAAGGCCACCTGCAAATCAGGAGGCTGTGTCTCTCCTTGTTCTGTCCCAGCCGATCTCCTCTTACCTTTCTTTTTCTGGAACTGGTATGATGGAAGTCCAACAAGGTTTTCAAATTTCAAATAAATAACAAACAGAACTGAGGTTGAAACAGTCCCCGATGTTTGATGCCCAGGGCAGCCATTAATGTGTTATAATTGTTGATAGTTCCCATTTCCACATCTCTGGGTCTCTAATACAACCAGGCAGCCTATCTGAACCCACTGCTCAGCTCCCTTTCCCCACACACCTCAGGATCTGTGGCAAGAGGCATGTGGACTCTACCCCACCTCAGCCTGGAGCTCGCTTTCCTAGACTCTTGCCAGCCTCATTAAGGCTGGATCCTTTTGGGAGCTTTGCCTTTGATTAGATATGATGGTTAGTCTTTGTTGTCAACTTGACCAAATTAAATAACACCTAGAAAGTTCAGAGGGCACACGTCTGGGCATGCCTGAGAGAGCCTTTCTAGACACAATTAGCATTTAGCTCAGCAAACTGAGTGGGAAGTCATTCCCTGAATGCAGGCCACTGTGGGGAGCCTGCTCATGTGAAGGCCACCAGCCTGGGAGGATGCCTGGCTGTAGACCACCCTGTCCACTCCCTGGGAGCATATCTAGCTGCAGACCACCTCTGTCCACCAGCTTGGGAGCATGTCCAGCTGTAGAAAACCCCTGTCCACTCCCTGGGAGCACGTCCAGCTGTAGACGACCTCTGTCCACCAGCCTGGGAACATGTCCAGCTGTAGAAAACCCCTGTCCACTAGCCTGGGAGCATGTTCATCTGTAGACCACCTCTGTCCACTAGCTTGGGAACATGTCCAGCTGTAGACCACCTCTGTCCGCTAGCCTGGGGACATGCCAGACTCTTAACTCTCCCTCTTGCTGTCATCACACACATCAGACACTCGAGCTTCTTCAGCCTTTGAACGTGGTCTGCTACAGGCCTTCAGCAACTGCATCCTTGACCTCTCTTTTTCTGAGGTTTCGGGCTTCTTAGACTGAGAGATGCTCGATTTCTCTGGCTCTATCAGAAGCGGTCATGGTGAATGAGGCACCCCTGACTGTGTGAGGTATTGTAATGAACTTCATTCATTCAAAGGCTTTTCTCTCAAGAACCTTGATTAATGACTGGGATTTCCAGAAACATGGGATCGGTACTCAGGGTTAGCCAATTCCTTCCTCTGTTCCTGGGTGGCTTCCCTCTGGAATCCTAGCCCAAGGAGCTCAGAGTTGCTCCTTAGTTGGGGTATGTTGTGTGGCTGCTGAAAGGCCCTCCCCCAGCTCCTCCTGCTCCCACTTCCCCTTGACCCTGGCTTTCTGGGGCTGCTTAGGAGAAGGAGAGCACCAGAAGTTGCCAAGTGTGATTTCAGGCGTTCCCAAGTGTGGTGGCCTCAGAGCATCCTGACACCTCTGACTTCTGCCTCGGGACCTCATTCTTGCAAATAGAACCGTGACCCTGACCAAACCCATTAAAAATCATCCATACCCTGCCATGTTCCCGGCTGGCACAAAGGACCCAGCTAAATACCTTTGCAGAGCCTGCATTGTGAAGCATTCTGCACCGCCCTCCAGGCCACCCCCCACTATCCAATCTTTCTAGAGCCCTTTGCTGTCTAACCAAATATAGCACAACATTGTCTGGCCTTCCACCCATTCTGGCTGGATAAAGGGGCCTGGTCCCCAGACTGGGGGGCACAGGGCTCATGGGGGTCTCCTCAATGCTATCTTGTCTCTGCAGCCCCACACGGGGAGTCTGTAGCTCACCACCCACCCGCTCTGCTCCCCGGCCTGTGGCTGCACCATTGATATGGGGGTGTATTCTTTTCCATAGGTTCCCATGAGCATGTCACTAACCATTTCCTGGGCCTTATCATCAGGAGGGGGAAAAGAAAGGAGCTCTTTTGAAAGGTGGAAACAAAACATCAGGCCCCATTGTTGTGTGACTTCCCGGCTACAATCGGGTCTTTCCATCTCCTGACACACAGAGACTACAAACACAGTCTAATACAGATATTCCAATGGGCAATTTGACCAGGACTTCTATTGTTCCGTATCTCCAATCTCTGCTCTGTGTGGTTGTGCCTTTTAAATCATCCTTTTTACTTCTCTCTCTCTTCTCTCTCTCTCTCTCTCTTTCCTCAGAGCAAGTCAAAAGCCCATGTCTGCTATAGTTACTCTGAGAGGCAACTGAGTTCATTTATAAACTTTGATGTGCCTTTTTGCTACCTGGGAACTCACAGGAAACAGCTTTGGTCACAAAGCTTGCTTGCTTTCCTCCCTTCCCCCCTTCATCTTGTCTTTATTTTTCTTTCTGTTTCCTCCATGCTTTCTTCCTCTCCCTCATTGGATAACCCTCCCTCTATAACCTGGAGCTCTGATTAATTTTGTGGTATAAATGGAGGGGAGGGTAAGATGGCATTGAGTATTGCCCCTCAGAGACGCATGCGGTTCTGGATTATTATATCTGAGGACACAGAAGAGACCAACTAGTTCAACCCTTTATTTTATGGAGAAAGAAGAGAGAGAAGAGTCCTTCCCAGTGGCCCACAGTGACTAGGTGACAGCCAGGATTCAGTGCCAGGTCTACACAGCTTCCTGGCTGTTGCCAAGAAAAGCTGAGTCCCAGCTATGTCTGAGGAACTCTCAGAAGGTGTCAGCTCCATGTCCCTGCATTAGCTGCACACCTGAGATAGGGACCTCCTGCCAGTCCTCCCTCATCTCAGAAACCACTAAGAAGAATTTCCTGGCATCACACAAAATGTCTTAGAAAATAGACTTTGTATATGGGAAGCCCAAGCTAGAATCCCGATTCAGCTGTTTATTAGCTGTGTGTCCCTAGGTAAGTCACTAAACCCTCTGATTCTGAGAGTGTGCATTTTCAAAGTGGTACCAAAATAGAACCCACTTCCCGGAGTCTTTAAGGATTAAATGAGATATTGCTAACATAAACCCTGGCTCACAGTAATCACTATCAATGTTCACTATTGAAGAATTCCTAGGAAGACACTTGAGCTAAAACTCATTTGATGTACAGACTTCTCTGAACTTTTCTTCCACGGGTTCTTGCACATTCTAGCTGATTCCTGGAGCCAGGACTTGTGCTCACCATTGTAGCCCCAGTCCCTGCTTATACCTGGTAAACCCTCCTCCCTCCATCCAGCAGGATGTATGGAGCACTTGCAAGGTGCCTGGCATTGTGTGGAGCTGATGTTCTGGTAACTGAGATGAAATTAATCAAATGTATTCATAAGTATACAACCACAAACTATAGAGCTAAGGAAAAGTAGAGGTTAGGGTTAGAAGTTATGCTAGTGGACAAACTTACATTGGGAGTTTGAGGGAAGACATCTTTGAGCGAGTGACATTTAAGCTGAGGATTTTTATGGTATTGCTTTTTGGTTTGCATGGTGTTAGAGATTGAACCCAGGGCCTTGTGCATGACAGGCAAGGTGAGCACTCACTCTGCCACTGAGCTTTCTCAAATTTTCAGACAGTCTTGCTAGGTTGCTGTTCTAGTCAGCTCCGTGTTCCTGGAGGAACATCCCAAACCAAGCACAGTTGTTTGTGGAAGGCAGAAGAGGCTGGACCCCTTTCACAGATCCATGCAGAGACACACAACCAAATGGCCAGCAACCCAAGCAAGCCCAGACAGCAAATAGCAGGGAATCAGGCAGGGCTCAAACTCCTCTGTTCACCTTTAGGCTAGAAATCAGATCCACACCCAAACACACCTTAGGACTGGACCCCAGGATCCACCCACAGTGACAATTCCTCCAGCCAGGACCCTGGAAATCCAGGTTATAAGCTTTAATAAAGCAGCCAAATCTATTGGGGGATGTACATTCAAACTACCACAGTTGCCTGGGCAGGTCTTGAACTTGTAAGTCTCCTGCTTGAGCTTGCCAAGTAGCTGAGGTTATAGGTCTATGTCACAAGCTAAGTTGAGTTTTGAATGAGGGGCAGGAGGAGGTCAGCTGAGTTAGCTACACAGAATTTTGGGCAGAGGCAGGGTAGGGCCCATGTGAAGACCTGGCCAAGAGTGAAAGAAAGCTTTTTTTTACACACAGAACAGAGAGAATATGGAGGGCTGGGACAGCAGTTGCAGGAGAGTGCATTGATCACTCAAGGTTGCCCTTGAGTTTGGGATATTTTTGGTAAAGAGAGTACAAGGCCTCTCTTGTGTTCTAATGTAAGTAGAGGGCAGAGTGGAGCAATTAGGACCATAGCAAAGAATCTATTTATTATCTATTAGGCCAGAGAAGAGGAGGAGCTGGGGCCAAAATGGAGGATGCAGAAATGGCGACGAGAAGGTTTCTGGAACATGGCATCTGGGCTCATGGGGGTGACATAGAAGTGATAGTTACTCACAAGCAGAAGCAACGAGGAAGCTCTGCAAGCAGAGTGAGCATTAGGACTGCACAGTGACATTCTTGGATCTGGAGTTCAGAACTGTAGTAGTCTAGGTGGCGGGTGTGTGTGTGTGTGTGTGTGTGTGTGTGTGTGTGTGTGTGTGAGCATTTGGGCAGGAACAGCATTGTGTATATTTGTGAATTCATATCTGAATGAAGTGATGATCTAAGATTTGAACCCAGATCAAACCTTGAAACAATATATTTTTTCTATACGCAATCTATCTTGCTGTAACTGAATTCAATAAAATTGACGGCTCTTCTTACATGCAGAGAGTGTTTTGTTGCAGAGATAAAAGTGATGGCTTCCAGGTCCAGAGAGCAGCCAAGAATGGTAGGTATAGAAACAAGAATCTTGGAATACAGAAAAGTCCTTCCCACCTCCCCAAATTGCCAATCCAGAACTTTCCTGGAGCAGACATTCATCACATTGTGTTGAGATAATTTCCAGAAGGAACCCAGTATGGTGCTGAGCACAGAGAAGGTGTTCAGTAGTGAAGGTAGCTACTCCAGGCAGTAAGAACAAACAATCCCTAAGCCTCAGGGAAGTCTCATGTAGGTCACACGACATTCTTAGAGGCACGTTGCAATGGTCTCCCAAGGCCAAGCTTGTTTCCTCCTTCCAGCTCAGGTACTGGAAATGGAAGGCATGAATTTTTTGCACACTCGGGCTGCTGTTTCCACCTGAGCCTGACCTAGCTGCAAAGGAAGCCTGACAACAGAGTGCAGCCTGTAGTGACCAGCTGTTTCTTTCTCCTTGGCAAGTTTTCCTGTTCTGTCCTGCTGGGAGGACTGAAGACAGAGCTAGGATGGGAAGATTCCTGTAGGAGGTGACTGGGGGTGAGGCAGCCTGGCATTGATGGGAGGGGGTGGGGAACCCAGTTCAGCTAGGTTGACCTTTGACTCCTAGAAGAGCTGGGATCTGAAATCTGAGCCTGAAACCTTGTCTGATCTGTGCCTATGAAGCTCACTTTCTCCTACTCCATATATTGTGCAATCTTTTATGGGAAACACCCTGCTGCTATGACCCCCCCCCCAAAAGAGATTAAGGTGATTTACAATGGGCCCGTCTGAGGTCTGTGTCCCCTACTGATAACTACTCAGGAAGCCCTGTCAATAGGATGTCTGAGACAGTGGGCAAGACTGTGCCCTCACAGAGCAGAATCCTAAGGAGCCCATCCAGGGAATTCCCCCAGGGGCACCCCTGAAGAAGTCAGTATCTATCATGGCCTCCCTCCTGGACTGGGTCCTCAGTGAGTTTCTCGATCCTCTAGCAGAGTGATCTTATCAGAGCAGATTAACAATGAGAATGGGCCCATAAAACATACATTATGGTCTCTCATAGTCTCATAAAACCAGATAAATGCTCTGTTCCAGAGAATCCTGGGTCGAGTTTACACCTCGCTCCCTCCCATAATGAAATTGTCAGCAGCAGATAATTGAAGTTAAGAAAAAAAAATTCAGTAACTTGTAACATTAAACTGGGTGCATTGATTGTTCGACCTCGTGATTATCTGGAGGAAAAACAGATCACACCAGAAGACGCCTGGCTTTCTTTGACCCCAGATAGCTTCATGTTTTCCAGGAGGCTTAAGCAAAGGCTTCAAAGGAAGTCTTATGGACTGTTTCCATCTCCCTCCCCTGTTCTCAAACTGATACTTCCAGCCCTAAAGCAAGCTTGCCATACATCTACCTCCAGGATACCTAGACATGGTGTTTGCTACATTTCTCATTGCTAGGATAAAATACCTGGTTAAAAATAAAGGCGACTTCAGGAAGGAAGGCTTTCTTTTGGCTCTCTGTGTAAGAAGGTGTGCAGTGTATCATGGCGGGAAACATGGCAGGAGGAGCGGGAGATGAAGGGTGATGTCACATCTGCTGTCTGGAAGCAAGGAGAGAGGCATGCTGGGACACAGCTAGCTCTCTCCTTCTGACTCAGTCTGGGACCCAAGCCGATGGAGTGGTGCTGCCCACAGTTGGGGTGGTTCTTCCCCCTTCAGTTAAACTTTTCTGGAAATGCCTTCATAGACGTTTCCCTAGACATGTTTGCAGGGAGATTCTATCCTGTTCAGTTGACAATGAAGTTTAGCCATAGAGGCATCTTCCTGAGAAATTGGCCTGTGTAAAGGGGGCTGGCAATCAATGTCAGCCCCTCTCCCCACAGGGTATGCTATTCACAGAATCAACCCAGTTTACGCTCTGGTCCTCGGTCAAGGTGGGTTGAAGGCACTGCTATTAAACAATGAGCCTCATTTTAAAATTAATATCTTTATTATGAATAAATATATACATTGTATGAGCAAATCTTGTGAAGGTCTCTCCATTTCCCTCCTCTCTGTTCCCTACCCACTGGGGTCCCTCCTCAGTGCACATACTGGATCTGTTCATAGGTTACGGGGTTATGAACTGACCAGAAGTAGCCAGTTCCCCCACCCCCTTTGTGTGTCGCTGCTGAGGAGGCCAGTGTCTCTGGATAATCTCCCCACCATAAGCCTCATTTTCGACATGGCTGCCCCCAACCAAGTTTCTACTTCATGTTTCTAGTTTGACAAGTGCATGTGGCCCAGCTGCACCCAAATCCTTGAATCAAGACTACAACCTTGGACAATGGGAATGGGGACTGTCCACTGGACTCTCGGTGGTCAGAGTTCCACTTGGGCTTAACTGAGCCCAACCACTGGAAGCCCCTCCCAGCACAAACTCCCTCCAAGAAGCTCACTTCTGGGGAGAATAGCCAGCTTCTTAATGTGTGAATAACTCCACTCACCAACCCTCCCACGCTTAGCCTAGCCCTGCTTGTTCTAAACCACAGAGTTCCAAGCTCACAGCCATTGTGACCCAGAGAGCGAGAGCAAGAAGTTCCCTGGGAGTTTCCTGGCTTTCATTTGGACTGGGTATGGAGCTCATCCATCATGGATACCAACCCTGCCTCTCCTCCCAGCTCTAAAGATGATGCTTCTAGAGTCTTTGTCTCCTCTTAAGAATTCTTAGGCGCACCCTTCCAGCCTGGTCACCTCAGTCTCCAGATTGGTCCTTAGGGTACCACAGGCAGATTGGTGATCTGTCACTGCTTGCTTGTCAATTTCCCTCCTGATTCCACTTTGCAGAGGCCAAGGAGCTGTTTTGACTAGTGTAGCTCACACTACTATATCTCACTCCTATAGCTATATATCTGGCACATAGTATATGATCAGTAAGGATGTATAGAATGAGTAAATAGATTTAGTGGTGTCTTGGTGTCTGTTTAGCCCACTCCAAGTGGGTGAGGACTTCTGCAATGTGCTGAGACAGTTTCGCCACACACGGGACAGGAAGCACACTGATTCTCTGACCTCAGGGGACAGGCTCAAAAATACAACTGAGACAGAATAAATGTCTGGCGGTTCTGTTTTGACTGGTGACAAGAGTTGCAAGCTGATTAATACATTTAAAGTGGTGATCAATTTGTCTTATTCACATCCTCTTATCCTGATTGTAATGAGTAGATCTTTTAACATAATGAAAACTGCATATTTCACTCAAATTCGCAGTTTTGCATTCCAGAGGAGATGAGATGCTGTATTTTTTTTTAACGTTAAAATGAGGTGTAAGCTTTTGTCCTGGGAAGGTGTCAAGCCCGCAACACTTTTTGAGGAGGCCAGGAGTGTGGCATTGTATCCTGTGAATTAGGGTCTGAAATCTATGCCTAGGATTATAGAATGTCAAGAGACATTTTTCAGTCAATGGGACTTTTGCTCAGCCCAGACCGGAAGCTATCTAGCTTTGGCTGAAATATTCTCCAATGGTGGAGACCTCTCCACTTCCTTTTTCCAGGCTCCAAATATAAAGTCAACTCTTAATTGGTCTGAATCGACTTCTGTATTATCTGTGGACTTACCTTTTCTGTCTTCTTCCATTTGCTTTCTTCTTTCTTGAACTTCTGATTCATTTTCCCTAAACAAATCTACTAGCCTAGTAACCACTCACAGTTTTGCCAAGGCTCAGAGATGTCACAGTGTCTGTCACACTCCAGGGCAGATTCCGGTGAGTGGTTTCCTATTGGTTGTCTGGTGAGCTACCTCGTCCCCTTGGAGGACCCTGATCTAGTGTGCAGTGGCCTTTCTGGTCCTCTCTGGTCCCTTCTGCACCCAGAACTTGCCCGGTACACGGGGGCTCTCAGTGCTTGCTGAACGAATTGATGCACGTGTGAATAATTGTGGCAGCTTATGAAATGCCCGTGTTTCTCCCCGTGGCTGTCTGTGGAACTGTGTCTCTCCACAAAGCAGCCAGAACCTCACAGAGGCAAGGTGAACACAGACACAAAAAGAGATACACTGTCTTGGGTAGTTGAGACCGTCTGGAAACTCAGGATATATGAACACTGCTTTAGCCATGGGGACCAGAAAAACAGAGGGAACCAGTAAACAAAGGACAGAAAACGTCAGACACACAGAGCAAGATCAGGGGTGGAGGCAGAGAGAGTGATGAGGGCTGATCTGCCCTGGTACCCAGTGGTCCCTCAGGCCAGCCATGTCTGTCCCTGAAAGGGACTCCAGGAGGTGACCAGGCCTCCTTACCTGAACTTTCTCTGGGTATCATTCCTTGTCACCAGGCCTGTCCAACCCAATGAAGGCAGAATTAATGACATCTGATCTGGATCCTTGGAGGATGGCTCAGGAAGAGGCGAAGCTCTAAGCCACACACAGAAGTCGTAGATTTGGGGCACAGCCAGCTTCTAATGGCATCCTAATTCGGTGCCCTCGCTCCCGGGCTTGGCTCTGTACTGTCACCGAAGCTCATCCAGATGTAGCAAAGCAGTGGGAACCCAAACCAAGAGGAATTCGCTCTCCATAAATTAAGCTTTAATAGATGTCAATTATTAATTCCTAAATAAATATTTGTTAATATTCAAAAGAGTTTGCCTACTCAGAAAAACTCAAGCTACACAGAATAATTAGCGTTTCTCACTGTGTGATGGCTGAGGCCCATGGTTTCTTTTTTTTCTCTCTGTTTTTAACACCTTTATTTCTGCAGAAGTGTGAATGCCTGAGTGTGTGTGTGGTTTCCTGGGGAGTTTTGGCTGGCTCTCCTCAGAGCCATTTTTGGCTTAAGGTGTGTCCACAGTGAGGATGTGAGAGGCTGGGCATCCCTGGAAGCACCCATGTTGGCTGCTGGCATTTTCTCCTTTGTGGAGCAAGAGTGTGTGAAGGGCTAAAGCCAGTATATGTCTAAAGAAAGGAAATGGTAGACCCAGCCAAAAACATGTGGGGAAATTCTGTCCAACTGTAAACGATCTGGTGGAATGGATCAGTTTTGAGAGCCCAAGAGAGCTGGGTGAAGCAAGCAAGGAGGGCTCAAGGGAAAAGAAAAATGCCCAGGTCTCGGGTTCGAGGAGTGTACCCTGAATAGTAGGGAGAGCCAGGCTCCTAGCCCAGGGGAGAAAGAAATCATGAAGTTGGTCCACAGGAGAATTTGACAAAATTCTGGGGGACTTGGAGAAAATGGAAACCACATTAAGTTAGACACGGAGAGAGAGAAAAATAAAGGATATAGAAAAGATACAAAATTTAATGAAAGGGTAAGGTTTTGATAGGCCAAGATAGTCTTGGCATTTTTATTTGGAGGGCCATTTATTGATTTGCTTATTATTTAAGGTGTATTATATAGAGCCATCCCTGGTCTACATGCTGGAGATATTGTAAAAATAAATAAATTTTTTTTGCAAAACTTAGTCTATTTACTTCAATTTGTAGCCCAATGACATAAAAAATACAATATATATTGGAGTTGGAGAGATGGCTCAGTGGTTGAGGCACTTGCCTGCAAAACCTAACAACCTGGGTTCGATTCGCCAGTACCCATGTAGAGACAGATGTGCAGGGTGGTACACACATCTGGAGTTTATTGGCAGTGGCTGGAGGCCCTGGTGTGTCCCTCTTCCTCTTTCTCCCTCTCTCTTTCTCTCTTTTTCAAACAAATAAATATTTTAAAAAAATAAAGATAATGCAAGATATAAATAATATCACCTATACAATAAAAAAAGTAGTCACAGTATAGTGAGATATGGATCCAAACTGTAGCCAGCAGCAGAGAAGGCTTCCAGTGGCGGCTGGGCTCTTTTGACCTGGATCCAGAAGGATTCATTCATTCATTCACAGCCAATATTCACCAAGTGCCTGCAAGTGCCTAGCACTGTCTGTGTCTCAGGGTACTGAGCACGGTCTATGTCTTCACAGACTTATGCGTTTTTCTTATGGTGCAGGATAAAGGACATACCTAGCCAAGGGACAGACAGTGCAAGCGGAGCTAGAAGCAGTGGCTGTGGCTAACGGCTCACGGGAGGAAAAGCAAAGGAACCTGAGCCACATTTTCAGGATCTTGCACGTCAGAATGTTGCCTAGAGCTGAGGCAAAGCCCGGGAGGTGAGGCAGTGGAGCTGAGGCAGAGGTCTGGGCCAAAGAAGCCACTAGAGAGTGCCTGCTGGGCAGAGAGCTCAGTGGGTAGAGTCACCTCACAAGCAGGAGGCTCTGAGTTTGTATCCCCAGCACTCACATAGAAGCCAGGCGTGGCATCACTCACGTGCCCATAATCTCAGCACTGGGGAGGCAGAGGCAGGAGGATCCCCAGGGCTTGCTGGCTGGCTAGTCTAGCCGAACAGGTGAGCTCTAGGTTTGGTTCAAGACTCCGTTTCAGAAAACAGGATGGACAGTGACTGAAAAAGACACCCAAGTGACTGACCTCTGACATCTACATGCATATGTCCATGCATTCTCCCCCACACAGAGATTTGTGCACACCACACACACACAAGCACACACATGCACACAGAGTGAATACAATAGCCCCGGACATACATGATGAAAGGCTCGGATCAAGGGTGTCACAAAAAGGGATTTTGAGATAGGAGTGTGTGTGTTTTTTTAATATTTATTAATTTGCAAGCAGAAGGAGGTTGAGAGAAGAGAGAAAGAGAGAGAGAATGGGCACACCTGGGGCTCTAGCCACTGCAAACGAACTCCAGATGCCTACGCTGCTTTGTGCATCTGGCTTTACCTGGGTACTGGGGAACTGAACCTGGGTCCTTAGGCTTGTAGGCAAACGCCTTAACTGCTGAGTGATCTCTTCAACCCCAGGAGTGTGGGGTTTGTTTATTAATTAATTAATTTGCAAGCAGAGAGAGAGAGAACAGAGAAGAGAGAGAGGGAGAGAATGGGATTGCCAGGGACTCCTGCCATTGCAAACTCTAAACGCATGTGCCACTTGATGCATTTGGTTTTACATAGGTAACTGGGGAATCGAATCCAAGTTGTTAGGCTTTGCAGGCAAGTGCCTTAACCTCTGAACCATCTCTCCAGCCCAAGAAGTATGTTTTTTAACTGTGTGTATTTGTGTGTGAGTAAATTCTTTGAAAAGTGTAATAGAAATTTCAGAAAATGTTTATACCCACCTACATGTATCATTTTTAAAATGACTTCACAGTGCATGAATTTCAGATTAAGACTATCTGAGCTATTTCAGAGGCCAGGATATGAACACATAACAAGGGTTTGCTCACAAACCTGGTGTTATCCCAACTCCCCCGTCAGAAGCCCCTTCGGGTTCCTTCCTCTGATGGTCTTATTATGCCTTTGTTGGCTCCTGAGCCCCCAGGATCGTTCTGTGACTCTGTACACTTGCCTGGCTTTCATTTCCATCAAGATCAACCTATGGATGTTTCTAGTAGACCAATCTGAGCCAGGAACCCAGGGGAAAAGGTCCTTCTTCCCCTTTCCATTCTGTGAACCAATTAGATGTCCCAATGGTACTCTATGTACCTTGGTCTGAGTCAAAGAGCACCTCCTCACAGAACCAGAGTTCAGAGTGGGGGAACCCTCAGGAATCTGCAAACCCCATTCTTTCTCTGTGGACCTAAGCAAGACAGGAAGATACTTGTCTTCCCTCTGGAGTAAGGGGCTGTGCTGGCCCTTCACGGGAGGGAACATCTCCCTTCCTCATGCTTCCAACAAAGCAGCTTTTGGCTCTCAAATGCCCCATTTTATGTGTCTGGATCCCAAACTCTGTTGAGCGTGTCCACACCCACTGAAGGGCTCACATTGCACACAGACAGGGGGCGGGGAAGGGCTCAGCTACTCTGAGCTTCTGGGTGCTCTCTCTACCCCACCCTCCATTGCAGGGACCCCCCAGCCTTGCATGCAGCTTCCTGCAGTCCTTCCAGGATGGTGCTTACTTCTCAGTGTTGTTGCATGAATTAAAGAGGAAAGTCACCCAATGGCCTTGCCCTGCCCACTTCCTGCCTTTCTTCTTATGCTTCTTCCCACACTCACTGCTGTGGAAGGAGCTGGGGAAGGGGAAGGTTGAGTAAGCATTGAGAGAAGGAAGCAGAGGTCCAGGGCTTCTTAGTTTTCAATAAATTACTTTTCTATAGAAGCCCACACCAATACCTGGAAAGGCTCACCAGACCCAAAGGCAAGGTGAACAGTTAGGCAATCAGGGATTTTTCTGGACATGTGGCTGTTCTCTCTGAGAGTTAGCTGGGCCTGGGCCCACAGGGCAGCATGGAGACAGTCACATCTCTGCTGGGTTGGGCCTGAGGCTTCTAGTCTCTGTGCCCTGGGCCCTGCTCAGGGATCTCCTAGGTTTGCAGGTTGGCATGCTGACAAGCAGGGCAAGATCAGGGGCCTGAGGGAGAAGGTAGGCCCAAAGCAACAGGAACCCAGGATGTAGGGTCCCAAGTAATCCTATTACCTTCAGAGTGAGGGCTCAGGAGAGCAAGGTGCTGGGGTCACATAGTACCTCAGCCATGTGCATTTGTTAGAGCGACTTATGTTCTTAAACAGCCTCCTCCTGTGTCTCCATCCTTCAGACAGGATTCATGGGATCTACCTTGATGAGGAGAAAAGCCATGAAGCAGTTGGCACAGGGCCTGAAGAAGATGAGGGTCAGAAAATCCACTGAGACACAACCAAGATGAGAGCACGGATCCTCCCTCCCGGATCCACTGGCTGCCACCTTTGTCCAACAGCTGCCCAGTCCGTCTGCAGCTTTCTGCTTCGATTCTGTTTTTAAAATAATTTGTATTTATTTATCTGCAAGCAGTGACAGAGAGAGGGAGAGAAAGAAAGAAGAAAAGAGAGAGAGAGAGAGCAAAAAATGTGTGCACCAGAGTCTCTAGCCCCTGCAAACAAACTCCAGATACATGCACCACCTTGTGTATCTGGGGAATGGAACCTGAGTCATTAGGCTTTGCAGGCAGGCACCTTAACTGCTGAGCCATCTCCCCAGCCCTGTTTCTATTTTTTAAAGCTGTGTGTGTGTGTGTGTGTGTGTGTGTGTGTGTGTGTGTGGCCATTGTGGTAGGCATGATTACATTCAAAGACAGTGTGCTACATGTGTCTGTAAACATGGGCTCTGAGGATCTGAACTCAGGTTGTCAGACTTCTCAACAAGTGATTTTACCCATTGAACAATCTCCCAAGCCCCTTAACTAAATGTGTTTTAAGAAAGGAAAATAGCGGTTAGGCAGATGGCTCAGTGGGAAGTGCTTTCTTTCTGCACAAGCATGAGGACCTGAGGATCCCCAGCCACCTCCTGGAAGTCAGAAGTGACAGCCCACACCTGTAATCCCAGCGCTGGGGAGGGAGAGACAGGAGCAACCCTGGGCCTATGGCTAGCTAGCAGAGCTGACTTGTTGAAATCTAGGTTCTTGATTCAAGAAAATAAGACAGGGAGTGATTGAAGAAAACCCACTACTGGGTGTGGTGGAATCCCAGCACTCAGGAGGCCATGGTAGGAGGATGATTGTGAGTTTGAGGTTAGCCTGAGACTTCATAGAGTTCCAGGGCAGCCTGGGCTAGAGCGAGAGCATACCTCAAAAAAAATACAAAGGAAATAGAAAAGACATGCTTTCTCACACATACGAAGATGGCATATACACTCTGTACATACGTACATATGCATAAAAGAAGAAAAGGAAATATGCATTTATAAGTGTGCAGATCAAGTCATGGCTTGTTGAGTTTCCTCCAGGTGAGCACACTGTGAAACTACCTCTCAGGTGAAGAAATGAGTCCTGGTCCATTAGAGAAATACTGACCTCCTTGGCCAGGATCCCTCCTCTCTGACTCCGACCACACCACCACGGCTGAGTGGGGCTCTCTCTTGAGTTTTATATAAATGGAGTAACAGAATAACACAAAGCCCTTTCGCCTTTTCTTCCTTCAGCCCCATTGTGTATGTGAGGTACGGCCTCACTGCGAGGAAATGTGATTTCTTTTTTCTCACTGTGTGTGCTATCGTATAATCAAATGACTATTCATTTATGGCTGGTGGGGTTTGGGCAGT
The DNA here is from genome assembly GCA_004024765.1 of Zapus hudsonius. Lineage (NCBI taxonomy): Eukaryota > Metazoa > Chordata > Mammalia > Rodentia > Dipodidae > Zapus > Zapus hudsonius. Next base: position 30,028 of record PVHP010009363.1, on the reverse strand, counting down.
GTCCAGTTTCTGACTATTAAACATAGTGATCGGAGATCATTCTGACACATGCTTCTGATGACCATGCAGATGTACTTCTGCTGGAGATAGATTGGGTTGAATAAAACTTAATTGATCTACTCTTGTAGATCAAACAGTCTCATACTGGCAATTTTATAAGGCTCCGACTAACACTTGGTGGGTCCAGAAGCATGTATGTGCCATTTTAAGAGACAGATGCTGACGATTCATTCCACAACAGCAGTACCAACAGTCTCTCCACCAACAGGGTTTGAGAGTTCCCAGTTTTACAACCTTTAAATAAAAGCTTTCAGGGTGTCTGTGCCCAAGTACCCCCATCCTCTGTTCTCCAAGGCCCTTTGGCATCATAAATTCACACTATCTTCCCCCCCCCAACAAGATTGTTTGCTCAGTCCTAGCCCCCATCAAGCCCTGTTCCCGTGGATGAAAGTAGTGGTTACCCAAGAGACCCATGTGATGGTGACAGAGGGAGTCACATCTCAAATCCTTAGGACAACGAGAAGCACTCATCCAACTCCCGGTGATGGCCTTGAAGAGGCGGAGTTTGAATGGCATTCACAAAGGTCACCATGACTTAGACCAGTGCTGTTCAATCTGTCCCCAGACAGGACTGGGGATGAGGCTCCTTCCTTTTGCCCACACCCAGAGAAGGTAGACATATTTTCACTTCCAGTTTCCTGGGGAAGTGTTATCATGGCAGGAAGGGATGGCAGACGCAGACATCCAAGCGTCACATTTCACATCAGCACGGAGGAAGCAGAGAGAGCAAACTGCAGTCCCGTGTGAGGCACTGCACTGTAAAAGCTCAAGGCCTTTGCTAGGACCTCACTTCCTCTACAGCCCAAAGGGTCCATGACCTTTCCAAACCATCAGTAAGGCATAATCATTCAAACCCATGGGATAGGAGGGACGTTTTACAGTCAAACCACCATGATGTGTATACGTATCAAGTGGAGGGTAATGTTTAGGGCCCATGAAAGACAAATGTGGTTGAAAACCAGCTGAGCTCTACAAAGCAGGTTCTATAGACTCTTGACACTCCCTGGACTTAGTTTCCTTTAGGAATCTTGTTTTGATCATGGAATTCTTGGCTCAGCTGTGTCTCAGGGTATTGAGAAAAGAGGACCCCATCTATACTGGAATCAGAATACAAGGGTACCAGAAATTCCTCATTTTATGTCATGGCCAAAAGTAGGGTGGGTCTCAGAGGGCCTCAGACCTGCCTCCAAAGTCAGCGTGAAATCAGAATCTTCTGACAGCAGGGCCTTGCCTGACCCTTCTGTGGGAGATGCATCTGGGTCTCTGGCAAGTACAAGATTTTGTTCTCTGGCTCCCCAAGAGGATTCTAGCAACACCAGCACCTGAGCCCTTGGTGAGGGCCAGACCTCCAGCTTGCTCTAGCTCTGTCTTTTTTCTTCATCCCCCAAAAGGCACAACCCAGAGACTAATTTAGGAGCTGGAGATGGAGGCATTAAGGTCTTATTTCTTCCAAACTTGTCTCTGTTGGACTGGACTTCAAAGAGCTATAGAATGATGAATAGCTGTTTGCTGACGGCAGGAATTTGGAAAGGACGAGCTGTTTACAGATCTGTGAAGCGCGGCCAGGTTGCAAGCAGGGTCTGGTATGTACCGAGGGGATAACTGAATAGTTTCACCAAATACTAATCATTTAAAATATGAGCAGCACCGACACGATGTATTTCATTTATACATTTACATCTGAATTAGAGAGGGAAATGGACAGAGAAGGGAAGAGGAACGAGCAGAAGGCTGAAGGTGGATACAGGAAGCTTGGATTCTACCTGGGGTGTCTTCACAAATTTGCTCTGTGAAGACACAAAAAGAAAACAAAGACACAATTAGAAAATCCTGGAGGGCTTTTCCAGCTTTCAAATTTTAACACATAGTAGGTACTCCGCTTGTCATTCCCAAGGGAAAAAGGGAGGTCATGATGGTGGCCAGAGTAATATGACACGTCTGTGAAATCCGGCAATGGACGTTGTGAGCACACTAGCTGTGGAGGGAGGTGTGGAAGCCGAACCCATCCGTAGAAACCATTTGTACTGTCATAAAAATAGCCTAACAAGATTATATTGAAATATCCCACTATTTAACTTAATAATTTAAATGTTTGCCTAATGAGGTGGACTTGATTGGATTAGAGCATTCACAATTAATTTTGATAGATCATTTTACACACTGGAGGTGCATTCTTCTGAACCAGGAGGTGGAACGGAAGTGCAAGATGTTTACGTTCAAACGAGCATGTGATTTTGCAGAAAACATTAATCCCAGATCATGCACACTAAGTCCATTTCAGAAATGGCTTCTAGATATATTATTAGAAATTGCTCTTCAAATATAAAAAGCTTGTAATAGAGTTCTGTCCATTTTTCCTTCAGCTGATGGAAGTTGTTTTATAAATATGCCCATGATATGATGTTTTCTTCATCCAGCCTTTTGGTACTAATTGCAACTTTTTAAACACAGTAAGTAGTAGCTGTCAGGAGTGCTCCTGAGCCCTGCTACAAATACATGTGTCTGAATGATTTCACCATTTAGGGGTGATTCTTTCTACTCTCTTTAACTACATCCCCCCCTTTCCTTTTAAACTTAAAAAGCACTTGAATTGGAAACTGTAGACCCTTTTCATGTTTTTTTTTTGTTAAAAGAATGATTTTATTACATAAGAGAAAAATGACACCATTCACTCACTCACTCACTATCATTGTTCTCTCAAAAATTAACAGTATAATAAATGTGCTCCCGGAGTCATGAATGACCACAAACAATGGCTCTGCAAAGACAGGTTTGAATCTGACCCTTAACTCCATCCCAGAGACACAAACCAATGAGGTTCAGAGGTCCTAGAGGTTACATTTAGAGAACGGGAAGGCAGGGGTAGAAACACTCGTTTGAGACCAGCTGATCAGGGGTCAAGTCGTAGCTTCGCTCTTCTCAATGGGCAGCGCTGGTGAAACCATCAACCTTTCCAGACTTGGCACAGGTAATGTTCTAACAGGAAGTTGTCACGGGCTTCTTCGGAAAACCACCGCGTCTTTTCATCTCTATATTCCCAAGGTCTTCAGAAATCAGGCTCAGCAGCAAGCTCTTAATTCCTTCCAAGATCCCCACAGAAGAACAGGCAATCAGGGATGCATTCCACACATAAAGAAACCAAGTTCAGAGATGCACCATAGCTTGTTCAGAGCTGCATAGCACGTGGATATTATGGAAAGAGGTGTGAGTCTGGAGAATCTCAGGGCCAAGCTTGCTGTTTTCACTGCATCTCTGCTTCATCTTGCAAATGACTCGGGAGGCAGGGAAGAGCTCTTCATAGGAGAGAACACTAAGGCTTTGAGAGGAATGCTCTCTCCCCAAGGCTTCCAGCCCAGCCAGGTGTGGAACTTACTAACATCTGGCTTGATTGAAGCTGCCCTCCATCAGTGATAGCCCACCACCACCTGCTCAGGGCACCTAGCACAGCAGTGAGTGTGAGACCCACCCGAGGAATTCATGGGGCTCCAGGGTCCCTCTGATCTCCCTTACCACAGAAGTGACAAGTAAATGACAAAGGACATGTCTGCTCCCAAGGGATTCCAGTCACGCAAACTCCGCCAATTAAAGCTGGAACGATGTCATCTCCTGAAATAGCATTTTAATGAGTGATGGCTCTGGGATAAATTGTTATCTCTTGATCCCTCGTTAGAGAGCTTAATTAGATCCATCGTAAAACATATTGATCGATGGTACTGGGCAGGTCTGTGGGACTTTCACGGTCCCCTGGAATAGTCTTGTTCTCTCTTTTGCAGAGCTGGATGGGACAGGTTCTAATGGAGACCCAAGGGCACCATTCCCCCAGCTCTTCTGTCCCCTTCTTGCCCTTCTGACCAACCATAGGCCAGACGCTGTGCTGACCACTCATGCTTTAACTCACTCTGTCCTTACCGATCGCTGGGGTGTCCTTACTTTTCAAGTGGGACAACCAAGCCTGGAACCACCAGCTGCCACTTGACGGACGGAGCCACAGCCAACAGAGCCATCTTGGGAGAGTGGCCAACTTTTATAAGGACAAAAAGAAAAATGAAAGAAAGAATGGATTTGACGATACTCAGAATGTATGCATGGTATCGCATGTAACCTTTCTAGAACCCCAACCCAATCTAAAGTTAAATGTTGGCAGTTGAGGAAAGGACTTCAGAAATGGCATTCCAAGTAGCACAACCAGTTAGCTAGCAAATGGCCTTGAGGCCCTCCAGACAGGTGTGGTTTCAAAATCCCGGGCATTAGGTATTCACTATAATTTTAAGCAAATCAGGTAAACCATCAGAATGTCACAGTGTACATTGGCAGTGACATTTAGACCCTTCCCTCAGGATTATTTTGAGGATTCCATGAAATAGTGCATCCGACCCTTTGTTGACTGCCCTCCGGTTTCCTTTTAGAAAGGAGTGGTGCTTTCACCCCTGAAATGAATGTTCTGGAACAATGGTTAGGAAGCACGTGATACAAGGTCATGCTTAATACGACATTCAGTTATGGATCACCTTCTGTGCACCCGAGTGTTGGCCAAAAGCAGAGGTGAAGGCTTTACTTCGTGGGCAAATCTTATTCAAATTTTTGATCGGTAGAACTATCATTAAAGTAATACATTAACCCAAAGTAGCAGTGGGGACGGAGAGTTGCACCAGAAGATGCTCTGATGACCCAGATAGTTGCCCGGGAGGCAGAGAGACACAGTTATGGGGAAGCAGTGGTCTGGGCTCTGCAGAGCTTGTGTACATGCGTGCTGTGTGCACACGTGAGCACTCTGGGTATATTTGTATGAGAGAACCATGTGTGCATTTTCTGTGTGCACAGCCAGTTTGCACATGAAGGTGACTTTCTCCCTAAGTGTGTTGGACCCGTTCCCTTTTCCTTACAGTAAATATACAGCCTGAAAGCTGGTCTGAGCATTGCTTTTCCCAAGCCCAGATCCCTTCACATAATTGTCCTTTCAGAGAAAAATACTTGAAATTAACCTACTGATGGTGAGTCCTCTCTTTCTTCCTCTCTCTCTCTTTCTCTCTCTCTCTCTCTCATCCTCTCTCTGCTTCTGTCTCGGAGGCTCTATTTATAGCTTTAAATGCTTTCATATTTTCACACTTAGCTTATAAACTGTCCCCCGGGTTACAGGCTGCATCCACATCAGTAATGGGATCAGTGTCCCATCCCTGAACACACATACTGCTGGTCACTGTTCCTCTCCCTGACCCACAATATTGCCAGGCATGGATGCCTCGCCTTAAGCACCTCTCCTTTGGCCAACTCTCTATACTGGATGCCAGTGTGACTGTCCCCTGCTCCCTTCCTGATCCTCTTCTGTCCCCTCCATGGTGGCTTCACTGTTCTCAGGCAGCTGGGGACCCCTGTTCTGCTCTTTCTCTGACCGGGCCAGAAGAATTGTTGTTTTGAGGCCATTGGAATCCCCAAGAGCAGTTATAAGGCTCCAACACTCCCCCTCCCCATGCACTCAGAGAAAGGGGAGCTAGGTTTCTCTTCTCTCAAATAAGACACATTTTACAAAATGAAATTTAAAAAGGGGGGGAGGAACTCAAGCTTCGTTTCCGACTGCTCTGGACGTGTACTAAGGAATATTGTGGAGAAGAATTAGGGATGCGTGAGTGAGGGGTTTATTTCTCGCTCACTTGTCAGGTCAGAAGACAATCTGTTTATTTTTCTGCTACAATTTTATTCAATAAACTGAAAGGATTGGAACGGGGAAAAGGGTAGAGACGGGATGCGTGCTATCAATTTGTCAAATAAATAATCGTGCTGGGGAACAACAGATTTTATTAATTAGACAGGATGGTGTATTATTACCATTAAAGTGTTATATTGCATTAATTTTTATATTTTACTCGGCTACTAATTACTGTAAAAGATTTCGGGAACGAAGCAAAATAAAATCATGCAGCATTATACATAATGTAAAGATAGCGTGAATTAATTTGCCCGCCTGAGCGAGAGAGGAGAGAGGCATGGGGGGGCCCTGGGGCCCTGGCACCCCAACTCCTTGCAGCTGTTCTGAAGCCTCAGGTTTGAGACCCACCGCACTGTTTTGCATCCTGGGGTCTCGCTGAGACCTGGGTGGGTGTCCGGTCTCCTCCTCGTGAAGACAGAAACCATGCTCTCAGTGTCAGAGGGGACAGGAGGGCTTGAGGCCCAGGGACAGGAGGTGATGTCATGTTAGGAGATGGGTTCTTGGGATGTCTAGAACCTTCCCTGGACACACTGATGCCAGTCACTGCTAGGGCCAGGAGAAGGGTCCTGGGCGACCTGGGGAGGGGATGTAGGGACTCTGAGGTCACCCAGAGGACATGGCCCTGGAGAGGTCACACCTTGGGTTGCAACAGGTGTCTCCATCAGAGAGCACCCCAGGGTGGGGGGGGGGGCTGGAACCTTGCAAAGAGTTTCTATTTCAGCTTGCAAAAAGCAACCCAGGCGATGCATTCCCACGCGGGGCGCGGGCTGGGCACCTCGAGAGTGCCCAGGGTCCCCCCAGCTCCCCTGCACCCCACGCCCACCCCTGGGCGCGGCTCCAGCCCAGCCACGTTTTTCTCCAGGCTGGGTCTCCGCAGCCTGGCCCGGGAGAGCACACATTTCTCACGGCGCACTGCCACCTACCGTCCAAAGCGGGGAACTGCAGGCCCCGCATCTCCACCCACCTGCGCACTCAGAAACCTGGGTTTTCAGGATGCTTGGGGACCTCCTAGGAGTGCATCTGAAAAAGCTTGCGATTAAAGAATTGTATTGGGTGGTTATCAAAAACAAGACTTAGCCACCAAAAATAAAGATTTAGGAATCCCGGTGACTGCTGTCTCTATTTCTGGTGTGTCAAGAATGAGACCTTCACCCACCCTGGACATCAGACCTCTCAGATCCAGGCTTGACTTCTGCCTCCTATGTTGTCTTTGGCTCTCTGATGTCCCCTCCACTTAGTGCATGTACCAACCCTGTAGAGGACTCTGGACTCCAGTCCTGTCTCCAAAGGCTGACCTGGGGTTAGCTACTTAACCCTTTCTTACTTAATCTTTAAAATTGCAACAATAGTGCTTCCATATAGGATTGTCACGGGGTTAGACGAATGGATGGATATACATAAAGGACTTAAAACAAGCCTGACGTACAGCAAGTGCATCGTAAGTGCATGGTAAGGGCATTTGTACAAGCCTTAGGATTATATGTGTCAGCGTTATTTATGCACCTGTCATAAGACTTGCATTTCATTTCGACATGAAATCATTTCACTTTTTAACAAAATTATTTATTTATTTATTTATTTATTTATTTATTTATTTATTTATTTATTTATTTATGAGGAGAGAGAGAATGTGTGGGCATGCCTGGGCCTCTTCTCCAAACCCATGTGCCTCTGCGCATCTGGCTACACATGGGTACAGGAGAATTAAGCCAGGGCCAGCAGGCTTTACAAGCAATGCCTTTAACTGCTGAGCCACTTCCCCAGCCCTGAAGTGCTTCTAAATTGGTCACAAACCCATTGCTACTCATCCACGAGAAAATAATGTCATTCATTCATTCATTCATTCATTCATTCATTCACACAATCAATAAGTGTCCCAAGCACCATGCCCTTGGGTTGAAAGAGTTTATAGAATTTGGAGAATACAAAAATAGAACACATAAGTCAAACATGGTGACACATACCTTTCATCAGATGAGGAGGCGGATTCCTGCAAGTTCAAGGCCAGCTAGAGCTACATAGAAAGATCCAGTCTGAAAACAAAACAAGGACAAATGGGGGTGGGGGGAGAGAGAAGCGAGCTCAGTACTGAGTGATGAGAGTGCGTCCATGCACAGGCGAGTGTCTGGGAGGGCCTGCCTTGCCCTAGCTCCACCCTCAGCACGCATGTGAGGGCGGCAAACCCCCCTCTCCTCAGGCCTGAATGGAGCCAAGGTGGGAGAAACACTGGAGATCACTGCTCAGCCAGTCTGAAAATGCCAATGATGAGTTCAGAGAGAGACCATCTCAAGGAAAGACCAGATGAGTCATCAGGGGGAAGCTGGGCATTTATCTTTGCTTCTACAATGGCACATAGGACATTCGCATCTGCATGCACATGCACACACTTCACACACAAACCCGCACACACACAGCATACCACACACACACATACACCATACCACACATACTACACACACACACACACACACACACACACACTGTTGCTGTCAGCTTTCTAGTTGCTGCACAGAAAGAATCCAAGAAGAAGGGGAGACTCCATCCTGGCAGGGAAAATGATGGCATGAGCAAAGGAGTGGACATCACCTCCGCCACAGCACTGCAAACAGTGGCAGGAAGGTGTGCCAAATACTGGCAAGGGGAAGCTGGCTTATAACCCCCAAAAGCCTGCCCCCAACAATACAGCTCAAGCAAGGTTGTAAAACCCAAACTGCCATCAGCTGAGGATCGAGCAATCAGAACACATTCATTTGTTTGTGGGGGATAACTGGATCAAACCATGACACACACCATACCACACATACTACACACACACACACACACACACACACACACACACACACACACACACCATACCACACACACATACTATATATATACACATACACCATACTACACATACTACACACACACACATACACCATACTACACATGCACACACATCACACCATACCACACATACTACAAACATGCACACACATGCACACACGAAGAAGAAGAAAGAAGAAGACATACACACATGAGTAAAAGGTCAGGAAGAATGGTGGGGACAGTGGCAAGAGGACCGTTGCAGGTGAGATTAGTGTAGGCCTTTCAAAGGCCTCGGGTAGCTGATAGTTGGCTTGAAACTGGAAGGATAAAAAGAAGAAAGTGGGCTGGAGAGATGACTCAGTGGTTAAAGTGTTTGCCTGCAAAGCCTAAAGACCCTGGTTCGATTCCCCAGTACCCACATAAAGCCAGATGCACAAGGGGGTGCATGTATCTGGAGTTCATTTGCAGTGGTTGGAGGTCCTGGCATATCCATTCTGTCTGCCTCTCTTCTACCTCTCTCTGCTTACAAATAAATTAAAAAATATTTTTTAAATGTTCTGGAGAGATGGTTCAGCAATAAAGGCACTTGCCTGCAAAACCTAAGAATCCAAGTTCAATTCCCAGTACCCACATAAAGCCAGATGCACAAAGTGTTGCATGCATCTGGAGTTCATTTGCAGGGGCTGGAGGCCTTGGTGCATGCATTCTCTCTCGGCTTGCAAACAAACAAATAAATGTTGAAAAAAAGAAGAAGAAGAATACTGATGGATTCCTGGGGTCCAGAGGAAAGGCTGACTATGAAGAGATTAGGGGACATCTCCCAGCTGATGGAAAGTTCTAGATCTTGGCTGTGTCAGCGTTTACAGGAGTACATGCACACACTTGCTAGAACTTATCAACCTGCACTCCCAGAAGGGGTGAATTTCATTGCATGCGAAGGATCATTCAATGAAGTCAATTAAATAATACATGACGTGACGAAGAGATGCGCTAGGTCATGGTGTACATCTGTCTTAAAACTAATGAACTAAACTAAATAAACAGAGAGAGAAGACGAGAGACAAAAAGGGAAGGAAAAGAAGGAAAGGAAGAGCACCAGGCAGGAGCCCAGGCATGGTGGCAGAAGCCACGGAGGTCTCAGAAGGTCTGGCTCAGGCTGCTAAGCGAGAAGGAAATTGACAAGAGATGCATCAAGTCTGTGGCTTTCAGGTTTCATTCTCAACGTGATGAACAGAAACAGCCTTCGATTTGCTGTGGAAAGTCACCAGCTCTGGACCAGTCTTCCTCTCCGTGTCAGCTCGGACACATCATCCACCTACTGTGGACATCTTCCAAGCGTAGACTGGAGTGATGTGAAGGGAGCCATCCAGCAAGGCTGCAGCAAAAAGGACACAAACTCCTGACGTCCGTGTGTGTGGAGAAGCATCACGATCCACGATCGCTCATTGAATCCCGAAGCCGCAGTTGGTGAGGAGCAGAGAAATCAGGCTTTTGAACTTCAGATGGTGAGGGGAGGGGGGTAGGAACAGGGTGGGAGGGGAGGCCCTGGGTCTCTCACTGTGCTCTCAACTACCCAGTTCTGCTTTACTCTCAGAGAAAATGCTTCTTTTAACTTCTCATAGAATAAATATGTCTTAGTCTGTCACGATGCATTTAAATTCTGCATTTAGTGTTCAGTGTTTGACTATGGAGGACCTGAAGCCACTGTACCTCCATGCCTGGCACTCAATATTTACTGGACGAATGAATGATGAATGACTGTTTCATCCACTTAAACCAAGGACCTATACCCTCTGGGTCTTTCTGGCTCTTTCCAAAGGATCCTTGCCTCACCTTCCCTTACCCCCAACAATCTCCCCTACTACCACTTCTTGGGGTCCTTCCAACATCCTCATCCTGAGCTCAGGCCCCCTCTAGAGGTGCTGGGATTACAGGCATGAGCCGCCAAGTCCAGTTTTATCAGGTGCTGGGGTCAAACCCAGGGCCTCATGCAGGCCAGGCAAGCACACTACCAACTAATCCCCCAAGAGGTTTATATTTTTTAAATTCATGAACTTCGGCACAGAACTAAGCAGTGGGAGTATCAGTATCTCGCTGGTTTACCCATGTTATAAGTGACTGTCACATCAGCAGAATCTTCTAGAACAGGTAGTGTAGAACTGACCACCATGTCTGTCATGGTTTGATCCAGGTGTCCCCCACAAACAATTGAATGTGTTCTGATAGATCAATCCTCAGCTGATGGCAGTTTGGGTTTTACAACCTCGATGAAGCTGTGTTGTTGGGGGCAGGCTTATGGGGTTCTAAGCCAGCTTCCCCTTGCCAGGGTTTGGCACACCTTCCTGCCGCTGTTTGCAGTGCTGTGGCAGAGGTGATGTCCAGCCCTCTGCTCATGCCATCGTTTTCCCTGCCAGAATGGAGTCTCCCCTCGAGTCCGTAAGCCAAATAAACCCATTCCTCTACAAGCCACTTTTGTTTGGGTTCTTTTTGCGCAGCAACAAGAAAGCTGACTGCAACAATGTCCATGTCCAGCTGAGGAGCCAGGCAGGTGAAGAGATGAGCTGACTCATTTATGTCACACTGTGGGCATGACAGGGGCTCAGCTAACTTGCTTTTCTCGTGGCTCCAATCATGAAAGCCTTGGTGGTCTTCTGGGCCACAAATCTTCTATTTCCTGTCCTGGCTGTAAAAACCCATGTGGAGAGGACCTGGAGGACAGATGAGAGGCTCTCTGGGTCCCTGCTGTCCCTATGGGCATCGACTTCATTTCTGGTGGCCATCAGGGACATTTCATCACAAATAACACACAGGTTCCCAGTGAGCCAGACCTGCCAGGCTTGCGTATCGGTTTAAACCACCTTCCTGTGCTCTGACCTTGGGCAACATGGAAGGAGTCCATATCACAGACTCCTCATCTGTCAGTTGGAGATCGTGATAGTGATGGCCATGGAGGGATTCTGTGTGGAATAAAATTCCCATGTGGTAAATGCTCCCAACAGGGTCTGCTCCACAGCCAAGGCTCCGCTGGGCTCTCTCTATCCCTCCCTCCCCTTTGTTTCTCCCTTTCTGCCTCCCTTCAGTCCTTTCTCATTCCCACCATCTATCCCTTCTTTTTTTTTCATTTTTCTTGTTACTTTTTCATGTCTTTTTCTTTCGTTTTTCTCTATTTTTCTTCTTTCTTACTGTGATGGTTAGGTTTTGTTGTCAACTTGATCTTTTTAATTATCTTGGGTGGGTCTCTCAGGATGTTTACAGGAAGGCAGCCTCTCAGCAAGGGGCAGGATGTAAAGAAGCTCAAAGAAGCTGGAAGTAAACATCCTTTCCTGTGTGAGCAGTGCAGGAAGGAAATTCCAGAGACTCAGGAAGCCTTTAAGTCTGGGGAAGGGTTGGTTGCAAGACCCCACCCTAAGCCTAAATAAAGGGGAAGAAATTCTCTCTTGGTCTCGTAAACTACCCCAATAAATTGCCTTTTACTACAATCCATTCTGTCAACTCTGTTTCCTCTAGAGAACCCTGACTGATACACTTACTTTTTTCTAAATCCCATCTCTTCTTTGACTGTAACACACTTCATTGCCTCTGGTGTACCAGGAAATCCTTGTGGAACTAATGAAGAAAGAAAATAAATGGAAAGAAGAGAGCTCTGATGTTGGGGACAGGGCGTGAGGAAGGAAGGATGGAACAAAACGAGATAATTTTAGTTTCTTAATGTTTGGGTTACAAAATACCTACTTGGACAAGCTATGTTAGAGCCAAGAGATCTAATGTGGAGTCCAGCATCCCCACTTTGCACAAGTCAAACCCGTTCTTTGGTCTCTATTTCTGCAAGCATAAGAGAGCAGCATTGAACTGGACCATCCTTCTGTTTTCTGCTTCTCTGACCCCGTGAGATTATATAGTTTCATCAATGTGCAACATGACCTTGGCTCTTCCTGACATTTCAATGAGTCGGAGGGGTGGGGAGAAGCCCCCGACTTGCATTCAGGCTCACGTCCGCTTCACTTGAGGTATGCATGCAGGGCTGTGTGTCTGAGAACTCTCTGGTCTCACTTGGTGCTGACTTCTAGCTTCTTTGCCTCTTAATGAGATGGTACTTTGAATAAAAACCTCCATCTCTCTGAGCCACCCTGTCCTTATCTGTACGGTAGGATCGAGTTGATGGATGTAAGATATTTAGTAATAAGCATTCATTAAATTATTATTGGTGTGTGTCATTGAAGCCTTGACAAAACCCACGTTAAGTCCAATTGCTGAGCTTCCTACACTGGCCGTGTTGATTGACAGGGCAGTGGGCATTCGGTGGACCCTGTGATGGACAAGAGAAGCATGTGAGTCAGAAGCTCTGGTCCCAAGGGTCAAATATGCCCTGCATTTGCATGTCCTCATATATTCTGGGTCTTGTCCACACTGACAACAGGCAGCTCAGGGGGAGCCTGCGTGGAACGGGGAAGGATGGGAAAGCCACACCCAATCTCCCTCCCTCTGTCCACCACCGTCCTAAGAGACTGACTGGGCAGGACCTGGTATGGGCCAGGGTGGAGATGCCTCCCAGCCCCCCAGGGTGGAACAGATGGAAGTGTCTCCCCGGAGACTCCTTTCAACCTGGCTTCAGGCTTTTTGATCCTTTTCTTCCTGTGCATCTAGCAGAAAAGACTCAGACATAAAAATCTAAGCAATGGCTGGCTTCTCTCTCTGGGTAGGGGGATTGTGTTTTAGCAGCGTGGTCACTCATGTCTATTTGAGCAACCCTTGAGGTCTCTACATTCCTATCTAGTTAGAATCCAAAAGCATAACTCCAACACAATGCTTTAGAACCTTCTCTCCCACTCAAGATACCTGCCCACCATTGTCCTTTCTTCTCACCTAAAGACTCCAACCTGTACACATCCTCATCCCTCTCATCTCTTTCTGCTGGGGAAGTCTTTTAACACCCAAGCACTAGTTCTACATTAGGACCTAGGTCAGGGGTCAGCTGCTCCCAGAATGCCTCCTGATCACCTTGCTGGAAACTACTTTTCTCTCAAAGAAAATATTAGAGCAGAGCTCACAGCTTTACTTTGAATGCAAATCTTATTTTTCTGGTGAATCTGGCAGTTTTATTAAAATGTAGATTTAGATAGAGGAGATGTGGGGTGGAGCCTGCAATTATGCATTTTGAGTATGTTCATCTGATGCCAATGCCCTAGTCTGTGAATGACACTCCCAGTAGGTCCTGATTCTGGGGAGGTGGCTCAGCGTTTTAAAGTGCTTGATCACAAAGCCTGCAGGCCAAGTGTTGCAGTCAGCTTCACACTGAAGCTGGGACAAACATCCAACCGGAAGCAGCTTATGAGAGGAAGGGGTTTATTTCAGGCTTACAAATTCCAGGGGAAACACCATCAATGGTATAAGAAGCTGAGAGACACCACTAACAGCCAGCACCAGCACCAAAAATAGCCTACAAATTTCAAACTGCTCTCCATACAACTTGGGGCTAGACTCCAAAATACACCCCCTGTCCCAGTCAGCCACACACCGCTGGGATGAATCTTCAAGCCAGGCACACTTTGGGGGAGGAAAGTATTTACTGAAACTACAGATTGAGGGGAAGTTCCGTAATGCAAAAGAGGCTGCTCCCCTTTCACAGGTCCAAGCAGAGAGAGAAACCCATCACCAACACCACACACACAGAACAGCAAACAGATAGGAGGGACAAGGAGAGAATTTCTTCCCCTTTATAAAGCCCTAGGGTGGGGTCTTGCAATTCTACCCCAGACTTAATGGCTTCCTGAGTCTCTGGAATTTCCTTCCTGCACTGACCACACAGGAAAGGATGTTTAGTTCTAGCTTCTTTACATTTTGCCCCTTGCTGAGAGGCTGCCTTCCTGTAAACATGCTCAGAGACCCACCCAAGATTACTTGAAAGGTCAAGTTGACAACAAAACTTAACCATCACACCTCTCCTCCCGCCCATGTAAGATCCCCCTGTAGCAGGGATCTGCGTGCTAGGGGCTCCAGTAGGTAATTTACTCAAAGATGCTTGAGTCTCTGGGGCCATACATTCAAATTATCACACCAAGATTCAGTTCCCTAGTGCTTATGTGAAGCCAAGCAGACACAAAGCCAAACACAAAGAGGTGAACGCACATCCATGATCCCAACCTGTCTATGGAAATGGGAGGCAGAACTGCAAGAGTCCAGAGGTTCTTGGACCAAGCAGACTGGTGCCTAGGCAGTGGCAAAGCAACAAGGGACCCTGTCTCCAAAGGAAGGTAGAAGGAAAGGACTAACATCTTAAGGTTGTCCTCTGCTTCTGTAGCCAGAGGCTGATCCAGGTTTTGTGGGACCCGAGTTTATTCTATTAGAGTGGCTCTCTGGTGGCACACTTGCTCTGTTAGTATTTCTAGAATCCAGCGTTTGGTCCCCTGTACCTCAAAAAAAATGTTAAAGTTTTGAACAAAATTCTACCAGAGCTTCTTCCAGGGCCCCCAAAGATGCTGGGCACATAAAAGGCCTTGGAATATAGATTTCATTAGTCACAGGAAGTGTATGTGCCTCTTTGCATCTGGTTTTATGTCTGTTTAGCTTTACATAAAATAATTTTTTGAATTCATAGCAAGAAGGGGGTTAAAGATGGTCCAGGGTGATTTGCAACACACCAGCTCGCCATAATCACAGATATCCAACAATCAGTCCGACGACCGTCAGCCTCATAGTCTTCAACATAGATGTGGCTTTTTTTTTTTTTTGAAAACCACTTCACACCAAGGTCTCTGGAGTGGGGCTCATTGGGCATGAGGGGTGGGCAGTGGAACATTTTCAGGCAGGCCATTAGCACAAGCAGGTGACTTTTCTGTTTTGTCTTGTTTTGTTTTATTGATGTGCATGTTTCTTTTGTTTTGTTTTGTTTTTTTGAGGTAGGGTCTCACTCTAGCCCAGGCTGACCTGGAATTCACTCTGTAGTCTCAGGGTGGCCTTGAACTCATGGTGATCCTCCTACCTCTGCCTCCCAAGTGCTGGGATTAAAGGCGTGCGCCACCACGCCGGGCCTGCATGTTTCTTTTTACCCCATCCTAGTAATTCTTTCTATGAATTATCCCTTTATTAGATCAATGAGTTTTTGTGTTTTTTTAAGGTTTAATTCATTTACTATCATTTTTAACTACTGTGTCAGGTAGGATGCTAAATATTTTATTTTTATATTTTATGTTATATTTATCATCTCTCTTATATTATTTCATTTTTGTTATTTATTTTAATTAATTTTAGTTGGTGTACAATTTAATGGTTTGCATTATAACATTTTCATATATGTTCACAGGCATACTTTTTCTTACTTAGGATTATACCTGGCTCGTGTTGGAATGAGTTTCGAGCCCCTGCCCTCCTCTGCTGGTTCCCTTCTTCCCCCCACAAATAGTCTCTGTCTTCTTTTCATGTCGTATGTGTGTTAAATCTTGATTCCATATATAAGAGAAAATGTACCCCATCCTCTGCCCCACACTGGTTCTCCTTCTGTAGCTGCTAACATTTTGATTTCATTCAATCCCCTACCAATTTTCTGAAAGACATATAAGATACGTCTATCTTACAGTTACATAAGCAATAGATCAGGAAGGTTAAGAGACCTGTCACGGAACAGCAATCAGAAGCAAAAAAAGCCCAAAGACATGGAAGACCAGCACCATGCCAGACACACGGAGGGATTCAAGATGTCCCATGAAGATGGCTCCACAGTTAAGGTGCTTGCCTGCAAAGCCTAACAACCCCAGTTCAATTCCCTGGTACCCACGTGAAGCCAGATGCACAAAGTGGCACATGCATCTTGAATTCATTTGCAGTGGTTAGAGGTCCTGGTGTGCCCATTCTCTCTGCCTCTCTTCTATCGCTCTCTGCTTGCAAATAACTAAATAAAATATTTTTAAATGTTCAAATAAAAAAAAGATGTCCCACGAATGGGCAGATGGATCCTGAGATGAGGGATTGTCACTTTGAAGGCAGTTTGGGAAAGCATGTGTCACATAACTTGAGGAATGTGGGGATGTTCTGTTGCCTGGCAACCCCTTGCCCCTTACCTCTGGAAGAGGAAAATCTTTCTCTGGCTTTAAGAATGTTTTCCTCCATCATTCTCTTCCCACAACCCGCCTCCTCCCTTACCTGCCCCAGCCCTCAATTAGACCACAGGTCCCAGTGGTAGCATGCAACGACTTTGTGAGCAGAGACGTTTGGGTGATCCCATTTTATTTATATCGGGGATGGGGAGAAGGTGGGTTTTAACTGGATTGTGAATCCCATCTTATCCATTTCGGTTCATTTACTGCTCTTAAAACAGTGAATTTGATTTTTAGTATATTTTGTGAGTCTACTATTGCCCCTTGGGAGAAAAGTGACAGAGTGAGTGAGAATTACCCAGAAGCTTTAATGGGTCTCTGGAAACACAGATTTGAACTTGATAGAAACCTTTGCTGTCCATTATCCAGGAGGACTTTCTCTGCACTGTGGAAAGGCTCCTTCTTTGCAACACCACCTCTGGCCACACCATCTCCTCCGTAAGGATAGCATGTGACAGAACTTTCTGGACTTCAGGAATCCTCACAACAAGACAGGGCAAAAAGCAGCATCAGGTCGTTATGATTTTTCTCTTACAGAAGTTCAGACATTCACACAGTTCAGTAATTGTGGCACAGAGACCAGAACGTGGCATCTGAGGCCTGGAGAGGGATAATTCCAGTAAGTCCGCATTGATAGGTGGCCAATTTGCAGCTAATTAGCCTGTCCTTAATGCCATGGTCACTGGGGCTGTTCTATCATCTACTCACACCAGTTAGGCTTTTTCTTTCCAAATAAGGTGTAAGCAACCTTCGGCTCCCAGGAAGGAACCTCTTTTTCTTATTCCCACACATTTAATAGCCTCTCCTCTAAGCCAAACACAGTGAGAAGAACGATTATAAGAGGTACTCGGGGTTCAACTATGAATAAAATAAATGTATCTCCTGTCCTCTGGGGGGGATAAAGTCCAATGGAACAATAATATTTTATGATTTTGAATTTTTGCTGCGTCTTAAGTTTTGTGCTGTCCATTTCAAATGGAGCACAAAGACTAAGCAGAAATTAAGATTGAAAGAGCTGGAATTCTCTTCATGGCCCTCTGAGAGGCTGGCCCAGGGATGAGCCAGTGTGGTGGAACAGAGCAGGTTAAAAACAGGGTGTTTGAAGCCACACATTCAAATCTCTGCTCCGCTCATTTTTGCATGATGTTAGATCAGCTCTTTAGCTCTGAGCCTCAGTTTCCACATCTGCTAAGTAGGAACAGTGACAACCAGCTTCCAGGTTAGTTATATGGATCGACTGATACAATACACCCAACACTTAAGTAAACACCTGCCCCAGAGTGAGGGCTCCATAAACAGTAGCTGTTACAAGCTGTTGTTACAATAACACACAGACGAGCAAGATTATGTTGGTGCTTACATGTAAGATAGCTCGGTGTCTCTTCCCTCTAAATTCCTGAGGGTCCAAGCCCAAGGTGCCCAGCACCCCCAGCTCTGCTTGCACTGACCACTCACCCGAGCAGCCTCAGTATCCATGTGTGTGACCAGGGGAGGCCAGTGGTCCCCTCATCCAAATAGCTCATCAGGATGGAGAAGCCCCCCGAGCTGTGCCAAACCCTGGTGCCCACTCACTCCTGCAGCCCCAGAAAGAGGATGATTGTGGTATAAA
Source organism: Zapus hudsonius (assembly GCA_004024765.1). Classification (NCBI taxonomy): domain Eukaryota; kingdom Metazoa; phylum Chordata; class Mammalia; order Rodentia; family Dipodidae; genus Zapus; species Zapus hudsonius. The sequence continues at coordinate 11,754 of PVHP010009363.1, read as the reverse complement.
TACATACTTCCTTTCACTTGGCTTAGCTGACTGTATGTTTTGTTAAACAAATTTAGGTTTGGAAAAGATTATTTTTGGTACACTGCTGCATAATTAGATGAATTTTCATGAGTTTATTCTTGAAATAAACTTTGAAATTGTCCATGTTTTACTGTTTTTTAATCATCTGCAGATACTGTTCCCCCCCCCAGACTTTGCATTAAAAAAAAACCTTGTTACATATCAGTTTAATTTAGATTCAAATAAAATAATTTTTTGAATTCGCAGCAACAACAAGTCTGTGAAAGTAGTTGTAAGTGGTGTTGAGTTGTTTGAGGATCAGGGTAATTACAGTATAAAGGATAAGAGAGAATATAATATCCTGGCATGTAGCGTCTATTCAACTAATCCCCAGCCCTTGACAGATGTTCAAACACAGTATTTTTAAAAGCTGACTTAAAAAAAAAAAACAGGGCGATTCACTTATTAGATATAAACAACATGATAAGGATAAGAAATTCAAAGCCTGACATCTACGATGCAGGTCTGTGCTGGAAAAAAAAAATAGACAAGGGGGAAAGTCATATTTGCTGTGCTCGTTAAGGGACACCCAAGGCAGGACTCAATGGCAGACCCTCTGGGACCTTGTTGCCAAGAGCACAGGATCGATCTGTACCAGCCCCCAAGAAACAGGGTCCCAGGCAGCCTCCACGATGCTGTCAGCCTGTTGTGGGAGCTTCCACAGCTGTTTGAAGCAGAGGCTGCTGGGAGCCAGCGCCAGGATGGAGTTCTCTGACATTGAACAATGGCCACTTAGTAGCATTAGGTGACCTTGGAAGATGGCCAGGCAGGTGGAAGGGTGGTGGCTCTGGTCACTGGCACCTCTACCTCTTGAACTCTTTTTTTAAAAAAATTATTTATTTTCAAGCAGAGAGAAAGGGGAGGTAAAGGGTGTACTAGGACCTCTTGCCACTGCAAATGAATTCCAGATGCATGTGCCACTTAGTGCATCTGCTTTACATGGGTACTGGGGATTTGAAACCGGGGCCATCAGGGTTTGCAAGTAAGTGCCTTTAACCACTGAGCCATCTCTCCAGTCCTCCTGTCATCTTTCATTTGGAACCCAAAGTCTATTGGGTTCCAAGATTGTGTGCCAGCCTCTGGGGTTCAGAGATAAGATCACATCTCTTCCTTCCTATGAAACTGTCACAGCCATGGCCAATGACAACAGGTATCGTTTTTATAACTAATAAAGGTTTCTCTCCTAAGCACTCTTCCAAATTCCCATAGCAACTTTATGAAGTGAGCACCATATTGTGCCCATTTTACAGAAGAAGAAACAAGGCACAGCAGCAATGTTTCAAGTGTGCAATGAAATTGCATCTTGCTGCAGATGGAGGTGCTGGAGGAGGAGGAACGAGGGGACCTGTCATGGAGAGGGTAGGATTGGGGGCATGGAGTCTGTCAGGGGTGCAGGGTGTGCAAACCGGTGATGTAGAAGGACCTTCAGAAAGAACAATGCAGGAGGAGAACAAAGGCACATTCTGGTAAGCTGAGGCATCAGGGTGAACCAAGGAACTTATCATTCTTATCTTTCTATTTGAATGAAATGCTGTAGCCGAACCCTTCAGGGCTGGAGAGATGGTGGTTGAGGTGCTTGCCTGCAAAGCCTAGTTTGATTCCCTAGTACCCACGTAAAGTTAGATGCACATAGTGGCACATGCATCTGGATTTGGTTTGCAGTGGCTGGAGGCCGTGCATGCCCATTCTCTCTGTCTGTCTCTCTCTGCTTGCAAATAAATAAAGTAATTTTTTAAAGCCTTAAGCCTTCAGGGAAGCCCAGCTGGACTGTGGTACCAGTGCTTTGCACTTTGTACCATATCATGTAACTGGGGTCCTAGAGACAGCTCCTGGAACAGCTGTGGATCTGAGGTGGTCATATGTTTTGGGGAGAAGCAGGGCTGGGCCCAGCAAGAGCTGCCCTAGACCACTGAGGCTGTGAGCATATTAAAGGCAGACTGTGTATCCAGCATGGCTCTTGGTTTGCAGTGAAGACTTCTTTCCACTGCTCCAAAATCTCTGTTTAGCTTTGTCTTAAGAATTCCCCTAGCAGCGTCTGCTTTAAAACAATTTCTCTCTGGCAGGTGTGGTGGCACACCCCTTTAATCCCAGCACTCAGGAGGCAGAGGTAGGAGGATTGCAATGAGTTTGAGGCCAGCCTGAGACTACATAGTGCATTCCAGGTCATCCAATTTCTGAGCCTGGGGAGGGAGGTAGCTAGCTAGGTCAGGTGCTTGCATTGTAAGCAAACGGACCCTATTTGATCCCAGAACCCACATTTTTAAAAAGCTAGGCATGGTGGCACAGGTTGTGATCATTCCCATGGTTGGGGATTGCTGGAAACTTCCTGATGTCTGGGGATGACTGGCCAGCAGACCTAGCCTATTTGGTGAATCCAGGCTAAATCAAGACCATCTCAAAAAAGGTGGACTGAGCCTGAGGAGCAACACCTGAGGTTGCCCTGTAACCCCTCTGCCCCCCCCCACATGTGCAGCACTCTACACAAACACGAGCATACACATGCACACACATGCATACAAAATGTTGGAAAGCTCATCATCCAGAGAATATCCCATCCCCCCCTCAGCCCATCCCTCCATGAGGCTCTTCTGTGAGGCCTGGCACCCATGGAAGGGAGAAGGACTTGATGGATAGATACCATGAAAGGATCCACTGTATGTCTCCTTCCCTCAGTGGCCAGGATCTGACGTGCTTTACTTGTTGCATGGGTCCATGTTAGAACTTCCATGTTCTTGGAGCCTGGGAGAAAGTGATATGTCTCCCACACTGCTGGAGTCTGCCAGGCAAGTGATTAGTTGCCTGTGTTGGTGGAGACCAGATGTTGGTAGCCTGTGTGGACTCATCTTGGGTCTTCCAAACTACTAACAAGATGTCCCCACTCTCCTTGGTGATCCTGAAGTCCGAAAGACCTGGGCCTTACTCTCTACCTCTGTCTGTGTGCCTCTCTCCAGGCCTCTCAGGTCCTCAGGATGGATTCCAAAAGCTTCATGTCATTTCCTCCAAATCCCATTAGCCAGGCTTTGTGGAGTGTCCCCTAGGTCTGAGGACTGCTCAGATAATGTCTCATGCACAGTATCTCATTGAATTCTCACCCAGACCCTTACATGAGCTGCACCCGGATTCTGGTGTTTATTCTTTCCCACACTTGGAAGAAATGTCATTAAGGAACTGAACAAACAATCGAATGAGGAAGGAAGGGAAAAAAGCAGGTCTCAAGAATGTGGTGAAGGGATTACTTGGACATGGAGAGGCTGGAGTGATTTTAAGTAAGGAGTCTTCTTCCTCAACCTTTCTTCATATATATATATATATATATATATATATATATATATATATATATATATATATATATATATATATATATATATATATGTGTGTGTGTGTGTGTGTGTGTGTGTGTGTGTGTGTGTGTGTGTGTGTGTGTGTATGTACACACGCACGCATGCATGCACGCACTTTCTAGCACTGGAGATGTAAATGGGATGTGAAAGAATTTGGCAAGGCTGGGGAGATGGCCCAGTGGATAAAGTCCTAAGTTTTTTTTTGGGGGGGGTCCTCAGTATCCATGTGAAATGTTAGGTGTCGTGCTATGCATCTGGGATCCAAGCACACTAGGAAGGCTGAGGCAGGAGGATCCTCAAGACTTGCTGACTAGCTCATCCAGCCTAATTGGTGAGTTTCAGGTTCAGGGAGAAATCCTGTCTCAAAAAATAAGGTAGAGAAAAGCGACCGAGGAAGACAGCCACTATTGAGCTATGGCTTTCAGGCACATACGCAGGAATATGCACCCACCTACATGTGTGCCCACATGCATGGACACATACCACACATACAGACACATGTAAAAAAATGAATGGAACTTTGGCTTGTTTATAGTATGTGCTTATTTGTTGTTATTGAGTGGCTCTCTTTTCACCTGATCAGCAGACTTTGTTTTGTTTGTGGGGCCTGTCATGGAGCAGCCATTAGAACCCCTGAGAGCAGTAGTGTTTGCTCACGTCCAGTCAAAGGGAGCTCACTCCTCAGGGCGTTTTACCCATGACTGTGTGGCACAATCCTCCTTACTTTAGGCTGCCTGTCAATTGAGCAAGACCACAGAGCGGAGTCCTAGCTGTTCTATATTTGCTATAGAAAAGCAAGGACTCACAGAACATTAAAGCTTAAAGGAAATGTAACTTACAGACTGAGAAATCCACATTCAAGATTCCACCTTGTGATGGCTCAGAAGAGAAGGATGACTCAAGTGTACAGACCCCTGGATTCAGTGGTTTCTCCTGGCTGTTCATTAAGGGGAAGGGACTCTTATCGGGCCACCAGTGTGCCAAGTGACAATCCCAGAAATACTTCTCCCCAGAAAGGTACTAATGGCAATTGAGGTCCATAGTTGTACAATGGCTTCTGATTGGTTCACACCTGTCTGTCTGCACACCCTAGATTAAGATCCCCCTCTGCTATTGGCTTATGTGACTTGCTTTGGCTGTTGTGATATGAGCAGAAATTTCAAAGGGGGTTGTGTAGTGAACATGACCTCTTTTCTTCATTTTGCAACCTATGATGGCTACCAGGTGGTGCACTAGCCTCTTGGATGATGAAAAACATTAACCCTTTTGCTCCCATGACTCTGACATGGCCAGGTGACCCTCAGAAGGGGAACCAAATGCATTGACAGGTAGGTGACCACAGATTTCTGAGAAGTCATTTGAGACCAGCAGAGAGCAATGCCCAGATCAGGCAGCCCTCAGAGTCATCAACAAAACGTGGGGTTGTTGTTGTTTGAAGCCATCAAAATGTGGGTGAATCCCCAGTCAGGCCTTCTGTAAATAAAATTGTGTGGATCATTCTTCTAAGCCAGTCTGTTCAGCCAGCCTCAGAACTTTGTAGGCAAGAGCTGGGGAGATGGCTCAGTGGAGTTTGGATCCTCAGAACCCACTTATATGGTGCATAGGTGGGCATGGTGGCCCACCTATAACCCCAGTACTCATGAGGCAGAGATAGATCCTGAGGCAAGCTGACGAGCAGTTAGGACTAGTCAAGTTGCTGAGCTCTGAGTTCGAGTGAGTAATTTGGCTTCAGTAAATAAAGGGTTGGGGGGACGATGTGGGAGGGTATCCATGCACCACACACACACACACACACACACACACACACACACACACGCACATGCACACACACAAGAAAAAGAAAAAAAGAGCTGATAAGACACTGTCTCTACACCTCAGTTAGCAAAGCCCACAGGCACATTTAGGACATGTGTATTCGGAGGTCAGATTTTGCCAGAGGTCCCAGAGTGAACTGGTCCTCAGGGAAACTAGGCATTAATCCTGACTATTGGGCCTTTTCCCAACATTTCTGCTTTAAGTGTCTCATGGATACCTACCAGACCTATATGTAGGATGTCCCTTAAGGTCTCTCTATCCTAGGTTCCTTTTAAAAATATATATTTATTTATGAGAGAGAGTATGTAGGTAGGTGTGTGAATGGGCATGCCAGGTCATCTCACCATTGCAAATGAACTCCAGATGTGCACACCGCCCTGGGCATCTGGTTCCATGTGGGTCCTAGGGAATCAAATCCAGGCTGTCAGTCTCTGCAAACAAGTGCCTTTATCCACTGAGTCACCTCCCCAGCCCTGGACTCCTTTTATTTTTTATTTTTTATTAACCCTGCTTTGCCACTAGGATACAAGAAAAGGAATGCCAGAAAGGAAGAGGAGCGATGCAGACTCTGAACTAATGATCCTGTCTCTGACGCTAACCTCTAGCTATCCAGGGGTTACAATGTGCTAGGGAGCATTCCAGCCCTTAACATGAGTCACATGACTCACCTCTCAAGCACATCAGCTGGAGGCCTTATTAGTTCCATTTTGCTGATATTTGACTCACATGGCCATATAGATGAAGAGCAGAGGTGAAAACCCAGGCCCAGAGGGGTTAGAGCCAAGGTGGTCCCCGCTGTGCTGTGCTGGTCCTTATATGGTTTCATGGAGGGGGGGGTTTATGCATCACAAATCATCACCTCCGAGGTCATCCGTGTGCTCGGTCAACTAACTCCACATGGCACCTCCCATGTGTCACTGCTGTCACCCTGCATGTCAGTGTGATTGGTCCCCATTTTACAGATCCAGCCAATAAATGGCAATCACCCTGACTAATCAAACTCTGAGCACACCGTATTTCACTGTCATTGGGTACTTTTCCAAGGCCCGTAAACATTTCTCCAATTTTATTTGCTTCGTTCATTTGCTCAGCACACTCTTTCTGCAGAGGGAAAATCCCATTAAGAGAAACCTCCAAGGATATCCAAATTGTTTCATTGACAGAAATTCTGATAATAACGAGGAGGAAGTGATCACTACCCTTATTCCCAGCCTATGTGATTCCGGGATGCAGACAGTGACATGTCCTGGACATGGCCCCCACCCTGGGGGGGGGTCTCTCTGTTCTGTGAGGCTCTGTGTGCATCTCTAGCCCCTCTGTGCAGTGTCTTCATCTTGTTGCCCTTCAAGTTCTGTTGGTTTTGTTCAGATGTTTTTAATGAGTTTGTCCCGCGGCAGCCAGGGAATGGATAACAAGTCTTCTGGGCCCTTAAAAACCCATTAGAATGTTATTTCTTACAAAGTGAAAAACTAACCTCATGCCAGATGCAAATAGGGCTCAAGCCATCAGAAATAAAGTTTGATTCCGAAGGAGAAATCCCAGGGAGACATGAAAGTTCTTCAGCTTGGGAGAACAGTCTTTGATGTGGAGTCCGACTTGGCAGTCTCATCTGATTACGACGAGTATGCGTGGTGCAGAAGTTAAGTCACTGTTACCTACTTGCTCAGTGATCTAGGGCAAGTTGCTTCACCACTTGGTAATTCAATGACCAGAAATTACCTGGTGTTGGGGTCAGCTTCTTAGTTGCTGCGCGGGAAGAACCCAAACAAAAGTGGCTTGTAGAGGAATGGGTTTATTTGGCTTATGGACTCGAGGGGAGACTCCATCCTGGCAGGGAAAACGATGGCATGAGCAGAGGGGTGGACATCACCTCTGCCACAGCACTGCAAACAGCAGCAAGAAGGTGTGCCAAATATTGGCAAGGGGAAGCTGGCTTATAACCCTCATAAGCCCCCCCCAACAACCCAGCTGTAATGAGGTTCTAATTCCCGAATTGCCATCAGCTGAGGATCGATCTATCAGAACACATTCATTTGTTTGTGGGGGACACCTGGATCAAACCATGACACCTGGGAACGAGAATAAAACCTGTCTGATGGAACTGCCCGAGAAGTAACTAAGAAACCATAGTGGGCTGGGGAGATGGCTCAGTGTGAAAGGCACTTACTTGCAAAGCCTGATGGCCCAGGTTTGATACCCCAGTCCTCATGTAAAACCAGCTGCATGTCTTGGGAGTTCCTTTACAGTGGTAGGAGACCCCAGAGCACCCATACTTTCTCTCCTTGTCTGACTTGTTTTCTCTGTCATTAGTAAATAAATAAAAATCTTTTTAAAAAGAGACTCTAGTGATCTCAGCTGTAATAATAACAACAAAGATTAAAGTTTTCGAGGCTTTTTTTATTCCATCTTCAAAGAAATTTCAAAACTAGCAACCCAGTTATTGGCTACAGTTGTCAGGGGCTGGATATTTCTGTTAACTTTCTGCTGTATCTCTCGCTCTTTAGAATTCACTTCCATCCTCAGTCACCTCATGAACCTCCTGGTTTATAACAGCTGCCAGGTACCAACTCTCAGTACATTTTCTAGACAAGAAGCAGAAGGAAAGATGGACAGAGGACGAGCACTTTTGTCTCTCAAATAAATCAATGGACTCTTGGGAAATTTCCTGATAATCCTAACCAATACGCTACTGGGTCATTTGAGCCTGTTTAGGTGCAAAGGAAGCTGGGAAATGCTGACCATGTTTAAATTCAGAATAAAAATTCATGTGTTATCATTTAAGGAAGGGATGAGAGCTGGGGATCTATCTCTAGTTCTTGCCTAGAATGCACAAAGCCCTGAGTTTGACTCCCAGAACTGCATATATTGGGTGTAATAGCCCAAGCCTATAATCCCAGGGAAATTAGGAATTCAAGGTCATCCTTTGTTATACAGCCGTTCAAGCCTGGGGAAGGAATAGAATTGACAGCTACTAAGGGTCCTTTGTTACAATATATTTTTTCATGAGTGTGTGGTGTGCAAGCATAGGTATATGCATATTCATATGCGTGTGGGTACACTTGAACACATGTGTATCTCTGAGGATGACCCTGGGTGTTATTCTCAGGAACACTATCTGCCTGTTTTTGAGGCAAGGTCTCTCATTGTCCTTGAGATCGCCAGTTCAGCTAGACTGAATGGCCAGTGAGCTCCAGGGACCCTTCTGTCTCTACCTCCCCAGTGCTGATTACAGGCATATATACCCAGCACACCTAGCATTTTATGTAGGTGCTGAGGATCTGAATTTAGGGCCTTATGCTTGCAAAGCAAGCAGTTTATCCACCAAGCTACCTCCCCAGGCCTGCTATACTATTTAAAGTACTTTAATGTATTGCTTCTTACATTCTTAACTGTAAGTTTAGGAGGCAGTCTTTGAAATTCAGTGAGCTTGATTTGGTTCCTGCTTCCATCCCTGGCTGAGAATGGGGTTTAAGACAGTTACTGTGTTTGCCTGTGTGTCAAAACTTTTGTGGGCAAATGCAGTCACACACAGTGTGTTAAGCTGGGAAGTGTCTGGGAGAATAAAGTGAGGATGAATATTTAAAGGCTGTTTGTTAAATGTAAGTCTCTTTCTCTCTCCTCTCTTCTCCTCTCCTCCATTCCACTGAAGTTCAGACTCTTCAACAGAAAAGGATCAGAGTAGCCACCACCCTGCCCTGGGAAGTGTCCAGAAACCTCTTAAGAAATAAAGCCACGCTTTGCCCCTAGGCTGCCCACAAAGTGCTAAAGTGAGTGAAACCAACCCTATAATCAAACAATACCAGATACTTTAATTATAGTGCATTCGCCATGCTCTGAATCACCGTTTTCATGTGCATTGCTGTGAATTAATCTCATAACAGTGGTGTTAATTCCTCGATGCATAAAGAAGTGTTTTAGCTACAGAGGAATTCCAAAGAGAAGGGAATGGAGTTCGCATTTGATTAGCTCCTATGCTCTGCCAGGTCCCATGTTGAGTGCTTTCAAATTCTTATCTTGGTTTTCTCTCACAAAAACTACACTTGGTAGATATAACCATCCTATTTTGTAAATGAGGCCACAGAATCTCAGCTATGCTAAGTAATGTGCTCAATGTGTTATGCAAATCCCAGAGGTCAGATGTGAACCCACAGTTGTTCAACTTCAAAGCTCAAGGTAAAGCCATCTTGTCCTGTTACCTTACTGTCTTACCAGGACCAAGAACCAGTAAGTCTTTACAGATAGATTATTGGCACTATGGCTCTGTAGTATAATTTGAGATTGGGTCTTGTGGGATCTTCAGAATGGCTAAGGATTGTCTTCACTACTTAGGGGCTTTTATGCTTCCTTATAATTTTAGGACTGCATTATTTCTGTGAAGAATGCTGCTGATATTTTACTGGGGATTGCGTTGAATCTATAGATCACTTTTGGTAGTATAACCATTTTTACAATACCAATTTTATCAATCCATGAACATCAGTAGATCTTTCCATATTCTCTTGTCTTTTTCAATTTTTTTTCTTCAGAGACAAAATTTTCATTACTGAGATATTTTATATTTGAAAGCTATCATAATTGGGATTTTTTCTCTTCAATTTCTTTCTGAGCAAGTTCATTATTGGTGTACAGAGAGCGACTGATTTTGAATGTTTATTTTGTACGTTCTAGTTTGCTCAAAGTATTTATCGTGCCTAGGAATTATTTGATGAAGGCTTTGGGGTCTTTTATAATTATAAGTTCATGTCACTGAGCAGGTAGATAGAAGAAAGAAATCTGAGACACCAGTTGGGTCAGTGCTTTGGAGTCCTGATTCTGACCTCTTGCTTGGGGGCCACTGTTACTCATTGTTCCTAGGAGACCTCAGTCTCCTAGCCTATAAAGTAGTTCCTAGTAAGATGTGATGTGAGATCACCTTTGTAGCCTCAAGAGTCTTTGGTTGTGGTGTGAAAATACACACCCCATTTCTGTATACTATAGAAAACGTTTCTATCATCCACTCAACCTACCCATGATGAACACAGAGGACAAACAGGATGGAGTTCTTGTCTCAGGGAAGTTATGCTAAAGTGGAATGATGTCCCTATAAATATCATAAGTTGATAATGCATTTAATCCACCTACCTACCAAACACCATTGCTTAGCAACACAGAGCACTGGAAAATGCCAGGGGTTCTTGTGATTAAAGAGCTACCTGGGAGCTGTGACTCTCTCCCACTATCCAGCATCATGAGATGGGATCAGTCAGCATCCCAGAAGGCCAAAATTGAGTACTTAACATACAATTTCTGGGGTTGGAGAGATGGCTGAGTGGGTGAAGTGCTTGGCTCAGATCCTCAGAACCCATGCAATATTCCAGGTATGTATTAGTCAAATCAAGTCGGTTTAGCAAGAGACCCCATCTCAAAGGATAGGGTGGCAAGTGGCTGAGGGAAGCCCTTGACAATGACCTCTGGCCTTCACACACACATAGAAACATGCAAACACATATGCACACCACACAGACACACATGCACACACACATATGACAAAAGAGCTTAAGGCATAATTTCTAATGAATGTACATCAGCTTCACACCATTGGGAAGTCAAGTGTCAAATCAGAGACTGCAAGCTTCTGTGAGTCTATAGCAACACTTGGGAACTTTCTAAAAAAATAGCTCCATCTATTCAAAAGGACTCCATTAGAGCAGGATGCTTCTTGTCTCTGAAGCAGGGGCTGCTGAACAGATGATGAGATCCATGGGGCCTTACTGTTATTATCCTATTCAACAGCTGAGCAAAAGTATCCCAGACAAAATGCATACCTGATATATGTTCATTAGCAAATAATCCACAGATACAGCCATAGCAACTACGCTCCCTCCCTTCCTCTGAGTGCTGGGAGTATACACAGCTGCCATGCCCACCTAGCAATTATGTGAGTGCTGGGGATCTGAACTTGGCTCCTCAGCAAGTGTCTTAACCCAATGGGCCATCTCCCAGTCCCTTCCTGTTTGACTTTTGGTCTCCATAACTTCAGAAAAATCTTCAGCCTTCTTTATTCCTTTTTTTTTTTTGAGACAGACTTCCACACTGGAGATAGATAGCCCAGGCTGGCCTCAAACTCACTATGTAGCTCAGTCCAGAGTCAGATTTGCCATAGTACTCCTGCCTCAGTCTCCCAAGTGCTGAAATCATGGGTGTACGTCACCATACCCAGTTCATCATTCTGCCTTATTTACAGTTAACCCATCATCACTATCAATATATAAACATCCCAAATGCAGTGGATTAGCAGCATAATGACTGATTCTCATTCTTAGGTCTGTAAAGTACGTGCTACCTGATCTAACCTGGGCTTGGCCTGAGGCTGCAGCTTATGTTCAGTTCTGGACCTCCTTGTTGTTTCGTTTTTTCCCCTGGGGACGTTGTGAGTTGCTGTGGAGGAGAGCCTGGCTGCAGACAGTAGCTGTGGGTAACAGCGGCCACAGCCCTCCGTCTGTGGCCGAGCTGGGGAGGGAGCCATGCAATTCCCTGCTTATCCGTGGTGCTGGGCGCT
>PVHP010009362.1:0-47500 GCA_004024765.1 Zapus hudsonius | reverse complement strand
CTTAGTTCCCCAGTACCCATGTAAAAGCCCAATAAGTGACACAGGCACCTAGACCCTGGCACACTTGTTCTCATTTATTCTTTTTTCTCACATTCATACACAGGTAAAAATCATTAAATGACATCTTTAAACCTCTCCATTAATTAAAACACATGCTGTATCTATTATCCTAAAATAGGCACACACACACACACACACACACACACACACACACACACACACACACACATACACACACACACACATACACACACACACACAAGGTCAAGCTTACCATCAACCTTCCAAATCCAGAACCTTCAGAGCAGTTTTTTAAAACAGAATTATTCAAAAACCAAAAGAAAAAATAAAAAGCATCATCTGCCTTCTTCCAGTTTTCTGTTCTCCTGCTTGCTTCTGGAACCACTTCGCTCAGGCCTTACCTGTGTCCTTGGGCCTCTTGGCTGACTTCTCTTTCCCTGGAGATGTTTTCCCCTGAAGCTGGAGTTATGGTTATGTTCCTCTCATCCCCTTCCCTTGCTCCATGGTCCTCTAGCCATCTTCTGGCTCTACCTCTGTGCATGTTCTTGATGTGGGAGAAAAAGCACGGCCATGTTCAATGTTGAGTGGGCCTCGGATGCTGCCAGGGAATTTGACTTGATTACCTTCAGCCATTCATCCACTTACTCTTCTAGACTCTCAAACTTCAAACACCCCTGCACAACCACTCTGGGCTAATGACCTTGACTGCTATTTCACTGAAGAAATTCAAGCCATCAAGAGAGAACTTGCACAGGCTTCCCACCTCTGTGTGCTCTGCTGCCCACTGAGGCCTTGTTATTACCTTACAGCAGAATTATGTGAACTTAATAAACCCAGGCCTTGAAATGGCTAGACTTATCAGGGTTTGCTGGGACCCAACAGGTGGCTGGAGTTTAGGGAGGGAAGGAGACAGCCAAAACTCCTGCTGGTCTCAGGATGAGATAATGAGGGTTTCAGGCCAGTCTCAACTTTTCTTTAACCCTATGTCCATGCCTCTCAGCAGGGTTCCACAATCACCTGAAGGATTGAAGTTCTAGCTGATTTTCCTGCTTTGGCCTTTGCTCCCTGAATTAGACAACTTGTCATTGATGGGAAAAAATCCTGACAAAAGCTCAGTTGAAGGAAGGAAGGGTTTATTGGTGCTTACAGTTCCTGATTACAGTCCATCACGGTAGGGAAGAAGCTTGAGGCAGCTGATGACATTGGGTGCACTGCAGGAGAGAGCCATGAATCTTGCCTAAACAGCTAGGTTTCTCCTTTTTATAGTCTAGGAACCCATCTCATAGTGTGGTGCTGCTCACAGTTAGGGTTGGTCTACTCTAGAAAATCCCCAATTGACTCTAAAGCCTGTCAAATAGCCAGAGATTAGCCATCATAAGTCCACCCCATGTCAACTTGACACTTTTAAACCAAAACCTTCTACCCCTTGCCCATTATAGGCTCATGACCATCCCATAATGCAAAGTGCATTCAGTCCAACTTCAAAAGCCCCCATAGTCTTTAACAGCCACAACACTATTGAAAAGTATAAGAACAGGGTGGGGCATAGTGGTGCACATCTTTGATCCAAGCACTGGAAGGCAGAGGTAGGAGGATTGCTATGAGTTCAAGTCTACCCTGAAACTACATAGTGAATTCCTGGTCTAGAGCAAGACCCTACCTAAAAAAAAAAAAAAAAAAAAAAAAAAAAAAAGGCTGGGGAGAGTCTCAGCGATAAGGCGCTTGCTCACAAAACCTAACAACCTGAGTTCAGTTCCTCAGCACTCCTATAAATCCAGATGCACAAGGTGGCACATGCATCTGGAGTTCGTTTGCGGTGGCTGGAAGCCCTGGCACACCCATTGTCTCTGTCTCTCTCACTCTCTCACTCTCTCTCTCTCTCTGTGTCTGTCTGTCTTTATCTCTGCTTGCAAATAAATTTCAAAACAAACAAAAATATGTAAGAACAATCTCTTCTCAGACACAATCTCTTAACCCTGGGTTCCATCAAACAAAACAGTTACTTAATTGCAACATACTGCACAGAATAAATGTTCCTATTCCAAGATCTGAAATCTGGAACTCATGATGGGATCACTTTGGCTCCAAAAGGCTTGAGTAGCTCCACCCTCCAGCTGTGCTGCCTGTAGCCCTAGTGAGCCGAGCTGGCTCCAGCCCATGGCTTTTCTTGGCAGATGTCCCTTGGTCCTGGCATTTCTAACAGGGGCTCTCTACTGCAAGTCCAATTCATAGTCGCAGTTCTACTCCAGCCTTTAATGGCTCCTATGGAGGGACTCTGCCCCTGACCTACATTGCTTAGTGTTATAGTTAGCTTTTGTTGCTGTGTCAACCCAACCAAAAGGCAGCTTGCGGAGGAATGGGTTTATTCTGGCTTACAGACTCCAGGGGAAACTCCATCCTGGCAGGGAAAACGGCATGAGCAAAGTGGTAGACATTACCTCCACCACAGCACTGCAATCAGCGGCAGGAAGGTGTGCCAAACACTGCCAAGGAGAAGCTGACTATAACCCCGTAAACTCACCCCCAACAACACACCTCCAATGAGGTGCCAATTTCAAAACTTCCATCAGCTGGGGATTGACTATTCAGAACACATTAAGTTTATGGGGTACACCTGAGTCAAACCATTATACTTAACCTTGGTCACTCTGCTGAAACAGTCCATGACCCCCTACATTGTGCATCTGTTTTTCTTCTAAAGGTAGCACCATATGGATAATGTTGGTAAATTCTGCCATCAGGTGGGGATGGAGCCTGTCTCCCAGGGAACACAGCTGGAGCAGCTTCTGTATATTGACCTTCGTCTTCTCCTTTCAAAAGTGTCTTGCTCTCAGGCCATTTTTTTTCTATTGTCCCAGTGCAGAGGAGTATATTCCCCCCTTTCTAATGGTACTTGCTTTAACAATTGCATGGTTAAACTTTCTTACTAATAAGCATTTCTTGGGGCTGGAGAGATGGATCAGAGGTTAAAGTGCTTGCCTGCAATACCTAAGGAGTTAGATTCCTCATTACCCACCCGAAGCCAGGTGCACAAGCCAGGTGCACAAAGTGGTGCATGCATATGGAGTTAACCTGCAGAGGCAAGAGGCCCTGCACGCTCATTCCTCACTCTCCTCTCTCTCTCTCTCTCTCTCTCTCTTTCTCCTTGCAAGTAGATAAATGAGATATTTGAAAATAAACATTTCGGGCTAGAGAGATGGCTCAGCGGTTAAGGCACTTGCCTCCAGTGCCTAAGGCCCTGGGTTCAATTCCCCAGGACCCAAATAAGCCAGACCCACAAGGTGGTGGCCCTGGTGCTCTCTCTCTCTCTCTCTCTCTCTCTCTCTCTCTCTCTCACTCTCTGTATCTCTCTGCTTGAAAATGAATAAATAAATTATTTTTAAAAAAGAAAATAAGCATTTCTTCTCATGGTCTAAATGTAAAAAGGGTATGTGTATACTCTTTTACTCATTTAGGCTGCATGTTTTCTTATGCACAGCACAGACATTCCCATTCCAAGATGAAGGAATGGAGGTCAACCAAGGAAAGATAGGACCAAGCAAAATATTCTAGACCAAAAAGATACACAGTTGTAATCCAAGATACATGCTCTTGAAGCAGTTGGTTATGTTGGCGTCAAAAGTAAGGCTGTAGGTCCCTGACAGCCATCTGAAACTTAAGTGTTTATTATAAATGATCTAAGGATGCCCAAGAAGGACACTGCAGGAAAAAGCATGAAAGTGGGCATTCTGGATGTTGAGTGTTCCTACCCAAGATTGGGTGGAGAAGTTTTTCTCCTGAAATGATACTGCTGTGAACCTTGTAAATCTAGATGGCCTTTCCAAAGAACCAGATTAGTGAGTAGATGTTGAATAAATTACTGGATTCTGCCTTCCAGTAGTGTTAAAGCAGGTGGGAATGTAGAATCAATACCGTCTCCTCCCAATTCCCTGATGAGATATTTGAGCCTAAGAATGAATGTCACACTTTTATGGAAGACAAAGTGATGTATTGTCATTGTGTATTATGACATACCTGCTCATTGGGGTTAATGGAGCAGATTGGCAAAGTCTGAAATCCTTGTATGGGGCAGAGTTGCAAGCAGAATTATGAACAAATCAGTAATATATTACAATTCAAAGGAAGGAATTTGGAGGAATGTGTTTATAAAATCTTTTTGACCCAATAAAGCTTATCTGCTATTTATTGATTGAATATTATTTTTAATGAGTCTTCCCATTAGCAAACTGTGAATCACTTAATATGTAAATAATAATGATTACAAAAATCTTATAGTTTAGTAAGTACTTTCACTGTTCTAGTCATCTTTTTAAATATTTTAATTATTTATTTGAGAGAGAAAAAAAAAAGAGGCAGATAAAGAGAGAGAATGGGTGTTTCAGGGCCTCCAGCCACTACAAACCAATGAACTCCAGACACATGTGCCATCTTGTGCATCTGACTTTACATGGGCACTGGGGAATCAAACACGGGTTCTTAGGCTTTGCAGGCAAGCACCTTAAGCACTTTAAGCTGAGCCATCTCTCCAGCCCCTCTACTCATCTTTTTAACAACCCTGTGATTTCAGATGTACCACTATCCACCAAAGAATATAAACTTCTGGTGACCCAGGGCCATGTCCTAATCTATTTCCTTAATCCTGTGCCCATTCAAGTAAAAAAAAAATTCTTTATTAGCCTCTATATTACAAAGGAAGGCACGTGTCCATTGACTAGAGACCTGTGAGAGATACAGCTTCCAGTCTTAGGCCTCTAAATTTCATGACATTTACTTAATCTAGATCACTAAATCTCAGCAAACGCACATAAATGCATTTTATTCATGAATTTGAAATTTTTTAACATAGTGTGCACACAGGGATATATTCATGTTGTTTTACCTCTTCTCAGTCCTTGCATAAATTTCAGACACATTCTCTCTGACATTTCAGTAAGTGTGCATACATATTTTAACAGTATTCATAAAGAGGATTAATTTCACAGTGCTTGAATAGTAGGATATTATCAAAGAAGCAACCGTTTCCCCCTCCTTCTCCACAGTCAAGAACGTCCTAAACCAGACGTGGTGACACACACCTTTAGTGCCAGCACTCAGGAGGTAGATCTCTGTGAGTTCTCACCCAGCCTGAGACTACAGAGGGAGATCCAAGTCAGACCCTACCTCGGAAAAACAAAAAAAAAAAAACTAAAAAGGAAAAAAGAATGAACCTATACAAACCGACGAATGAGGACATTTCTGCTCATCTTCGTTAGTTCTCTGGGGACAAGAAGAGCCCAATAACCCTGTGGCACATGCAGCCTAGAAGTGTTTTTCTATTTTAAATTCAAACCTCTTAATGGCCTTATACATGAGTGATGCTTTCTGCGGTACTTTCAATACCATTTTCAGAATGTCAGATTGAATCCTGCCCTTTAAATTCTCTTTTCTAGCAATTATTGCAGTTAAGTTAATTGTATGACAGCTCTAATTAGTGATCATATCACACAGCAGGATGAATTAGCTCATTTCAGTGTCACACATCAGTATTGAGTGCCTTCAATAGAAACACTCTGGAGAAGGTCGTCCAAAATCCCACAACCTAGTACAATTTTTTTTTTTACTTTGTCCCCCTTTAGCTAGAAATCAAAATAGAGCTCTTACTTCAAGTTGTTGCTTTCTCTTCCCAACCAGGAATGGCATTATTTTAAGAACCTTCCTGTGTTGTGAAAACTGGCGTTTTGAAGCACATGACTTTTGCCTGGGGTAGCTTGGTAAGCATTGCTCTGTAGGACTTACAATGCCTCTGACTCATCAGGCTTACAAACCAGTGTGAAGTTAAGCCTTAGCTACTCCAAGCTGTTAATCTTTTTTTATTTTTATTTTTATTTTTTATTGTCCATAATGAGTTACATTGTTTAGTGGGCCAACAATGAGTTGTTATCCCCAATTCCTCATTGCCCCCCTTCCCATGTCATTCACGTCTTCTTCTAGCATTTTTCCTACCTATGTTTCCAATATAAAATAATAACAAAAAAAACTTTACCTTAAAACAAATCCAGAACAGAGACATAATCACTCATAATCTTTCTTAATGCTTTCACTCCCTGAGGCTACAGTTCTTGCTAGTTTTCCTTTTCTTCTGTTTTTGTTTTTCTCATCCATTCCTAGGAAGAAGAATTTTGTGTAGTGTCTTCTTTACTTTTTTGCCTTTTTTCTTGTCTTCTTTATTATTAT
Source organism: Zapus hudsonius (assembly GCA_004024765.1). NCBI lineage: Eukaryota > Metazoa > Chordata > Mammalia > Rodentia > Dipodidae > Zapus > Zapus hudsonius. The sequence goes on along the minus strand of PVHP010009362.1, from coordinate 41,266 downwards.
TTTATTATTCTATGTGGATTTATACAATATCCCCTGACACCATTTTCTCAGTATGTATATAAGCAGTTTTTTAGTTATTTTTTTAATTGTCCATAATGAGTTACATTATTTAATGGGCAAACAATGAGTTGTTATCCCCAGTTCCCCAATACCCCTCTTCCCCATGCCCACTTGGCTGGAAATCCTCCTCTGTGGGCCATCTGGATCAGTCCTTGGGGCAGGGGATCATGGATAGCTTAGTAGTCATTCTGGTTCTCCTGGCCCTAGTATGATGTTACTCATGGGTGTCATGCCTCTGGATATTCTCCCCATAAACAGTTCTTTTAAAATTTATTTATGAGAGAGAGGCAGAGAAAGAGAGAGAGGAGAGAGAAAGAGAGAGAGAGAAAGAGAGAGAGAGAGAGAGAGAGAGAGAGAGAGAGAGAGAGAGAGAGAGAATGGGCAAGCCAGGGACACCACCACTGCAAACAAACTCCAGATGCATGTGCCATCTTGTGCATCTGGCTTCATGTGGGTACTGGGGAATCAAACCTGGGTCCTTAGGCTTTGCAGGCAAGTGCCTTAACCACTGAGACATCTCTCTATCCCTGGGAACATTTTTGTGTATATGTGTATGTGGTATGCATTTGTTCACATGTGTGTGGACGAATGTGCACACATGGGTGCATATGCGTGTGTACATGTCAGGGCCAGAGGTGGATGTCAGGTGTCTTTCTTCACTGAGCATCTACTTATTTATTGAGATGGGGGTCTCTCACTTGAACACAAGCTCACCAATTCAGCTAATCTTGTCCCCAGAATCTGCCTGCCTTACCTCCCAACCACAGGGATTACAGGCTGGCTGTCACCCCACCTGGCACTTACATAGGTCCTGCGGTCAGAAGTCATGTCCTCATGCATGCATGGCAAGCACTTGACTGACTGAGCCATCTCCCAAGCCCAAGCACTTTAAACATTTTACATTGACCTTGAGAAGAATAACTTAATTGTCATCTTTTTTTGCTTGATATTTTCTTTTTTAAAAAATTGTTAATAATTAGAAATATTGTATGAACAAGTCTTGTGATGGTACCCCCATTTTCCTCCTCCCTGCCCCCAATCTGCTGAGGGACCTCCTCAGTGGGATTGCTGGAACAGTCCATGGGATGGGGGAGTATGAATTGTACAAGCAGTACCCAGTCTTTGTGTGTTTGTGTATTGTTGTTGTTAAGAGGGGCAATGACTCTGGATATTCTTCCCCACCATGGCTCTTACAATCTTTCCCACCAACCCCCTCTTCTGAAAAGTTCCCTGAGTCATGATGGGTGAGTTTTAAGTCTGCTTTTCTGTTGAGGTCTTAAGAGTCTGGATTTCTGCTTTGGACTGTGTTGGGTATCCTCCATGTCTGTCTCCATCACCCTTTCACAGGTTATGAAGGAGGTGGTTCTCTTGCTCATCTCGCCACTTCCTCAAAGGTTTCATTTGGGCCCTAGGTGATGAGTTAGGAGTGGTTCATCCCCTGCCTGGGTGTAAGCCATCATCTCAAGTCCTGTTGGTGGAATTGGATTGTCCATGGTTCTTACTGCTTTCTGAAAAATACAAAGAGAATCTCCAATGGAGAGTGAGATCAGTGTAGGTTAAATGGGACAAACATTGTTAATTTGGTGAGATTCTAATGAGTACAGCCTTTCTGTAGACCCCTGGTTAGTGGGGGTTTCCCTTTGAAGTCCAGGTTCTTGGTCTCTATAAGAATTTGCCTTGGATCTCAGTTCCAGCTAAGGGTTCCTTGTCACTGAGTGCATCTCTTAGCCAATCAGAGTCATTGATTACCCACCTAGGTTTAGAGCCACTATTGCACAGGTGAGCACTTCTAGACTTGTTGGTCTCTGCCATATATCAGTGTCTTCAGCATTCTCATAACATTGATTGGTGTTATTTATCAATGTCCCCTGCCTTCTCAGAATATCATTGGCAAATTGCTCCTGGCAGCTCATATAATGCCTTCCAGCACTACACATGCTACCATCTGGGAGCTGGTTAACTTTCTGGATCTAGCAGAGTCTCTTGTGTGATGACAGTCTGTGGAATCTTTAGCAATAGGGTCTTATCTTTTTGCTTGGGGCAGGCATTCAAGAGCTTTGACATAAGGCTGTCTTGTTTTGGGGACATTGTAGGTCTCTCTGATCAACTACTCAGTGTGGGAAGAACCAATTACTGGGACAGGGAGTTACAGGTCAGAGCTACTTGGTTTGGAGTTAAGCTTCCTCCCACCCTCTTCAGTGCCCTTCTAACCAGACAATGCTTCTAACCAAACAATGCCCCCTGCTTCTTTGAGAGCTTACTGTATGAAAGTAAGGATGCTATGGTATCTACTCATTGTGGATTTAGGTTAGTGTATATCTCCCCAACCCCACTATCCCTCCCATCCCCCTCCCAAATTCCTTCCATCTCCTTTGTCAGTCTCTCAATTCACATATCAGGTTTGCTTACTATTTAAGCTTAACCTGGTTAGGACTCACAGATGAGGGAGAATATGGGCGTTTGTCTCTCTGTTATTGTGTGAGTTCACTAAGTATGATCTGTTTCAAGTCCATCCACTTTTCTTCAAGTTTTATTATGTCATTTTTCCTTACTGCTGAGAAGAATTCATGTACATATGTGTATGTATGTATATATAAGTTAAGTTTGCATGACCAAACTTCCTAGGAGGAGCCTTTAGGAGGTGGAACCTTGCAGGAGGTGGTAGGTCACTGGGGGTGGGCCTAGCCCCCTTTTCTGTCTACCTTCTGTTTCCTGGATGCTTATATGATGACTGGCTCTCTGCTCCTGTCATGCCTTCACCACCATAAAACTCCCCTTCAAAACTGTAAGCCAAAAATAAGCTGTTCCTTTTCTTAGGTTGCTCTGTTCACGTGTTTGTTCATAGCAACTGATACCAAAACCAGGTAAGGACACAATACAAAGAGAAAAGACCAATTTTCCTGAGGAAAACATTTACAATCAAATACTTGCGAGTCAAATTCAAGAACACATAAAGAAGATCATATGCTGCAGTTTCATTCTAGGAATGCAAGGATGGTTCTATATATACAAATCAACAAACGCAGTACAACACAGAAATCAGTTACATCCATAGGTGTGCCAAAGGACATTGGCAAAGTTTCACATTCCTTAATGATGAAATCCCTGAGTAAAGTAGTAACAGAAGTAATATGCCTTATCAGAGTAAAGACTATATACAATAAACCTATTATACTAGATGGGGAAAAGCTGAATGTATTTCCCCTCAAATCAGGAATGAGACAAAGATGCCCACTGTCACCACTCTTATTTAATAGTGTTCAAAATGTTAATTAAAACAGCAAGAGAGATAAAAAGATGATATCAATAGGGGAAGAAGAAATGAAATTATCCCTATTTATAGACCAACATGATCCTATATTTAATGGACCCTAATGACTCCACTAGGAAATGTGTGGGTCTGATAAGCACTTTCAGCAAGGTAGCAAGATACAAAAATTACACACAAAACTCAGAAGTTTTTCTATGAACCAATAATGAACTTGCCAAGACAGAAACAAGAGGGGAAAAAAATCCCACTTACAATAGTTTAAAAGAAAAATAGAATACCTAGAAAGAAAGCTAACCAAGAGTGTGAAAGACTTCTACAATGAAAGCTTCCAGACACTGAAGAAAGAAACCAGGGAAGACAATATAAGATGGGAAGACCTCCCATTCTCTTGATTGGCAGAATTCATGTTGTGAAAGTAGCAATTTACATGTTGAACATGAAGTCCATCAAATATCCAGTGATAAAGCTCTGCACAGCAAAGGAAAAGCCAGAGAAGAGCAACAGCCTACAGAATGGGGGAAACATGCTAACTGCACCCCCAAAGGAGATTCACATCTACACACTAAGATGAACTCCAAAATATGCACCCTTCCCCACAAACCAGCCAATCAATGGATAATGAATTGAATAAACAATTCTCAAAACAGAAGTACAACTGCCCAAAATATTTGATCATCTTTAGCCATCAAGGAAATATAATTCAAACAGCCTTGACATTTCATGTCACCCAGTCTGAATGACTGTCATCAACAATGACAAATGGTGGGGAAGATGTGAGGAAACAGAAACTGTATACACTGCTGGTGGAAATGTAAACTGGTATAGTCACTTAGGGACATCATTATGCAGTACACACACACACACGTGATCATCAGGGCTGGGTGATCTCGTCGCTCTGGCAAAGATAAGCAAAGGCTAAATGTGATGAAGACAGTTGAAAGCCAAGGATCAAAAGTTGGGGCTTCTCCAGCAGCTAAGAGAGACATCTCATCTATTACAGTGGGGGAGCAAAGAAAGCCAGAGAACAGGCCCAGTGTTTAATTATGAGAGCACCTAGGAGCTAAAGGATGCTAAACTCCAGACTGGCAGCTCTGGCCTGACAAGGTCAAGGCATTGTTGGGAAAGAACAGACCTTTGTCCACTGGATGGAAAATCAGTATGGGTGGCCTGTTAAGAGCTGTTACTCCTTCCTGATTTCTTACATACAAGACACTATAATCTCCCCAGGATCTATCCTTTCCTTCCTTTCCCTTCGGAACACTGGGTACATAGGCAGGGTTATGTCACAGAATAACACACTCGAGGTTGGGCTAGGTCCAACAAAGAAGGAGAGAGACCCCCAAAGAGGCTGCAACTTCTGTGTAGCAAGTACCAAATGGAACCACAGGGAAGTCCATGGGAGTAAATTCCAAGAGTGTTTGATCTAAAAATCCAGGACATAAGGCTGGTATGGTTATCTGTCTAAGAACAGTATGTATCTCTCTGGCTAAGGGCTGGGCGAGGGGGATGATGTAAATTAATGCTACCTTTAAGGATATAAAAGAGGCAGGATACAGACCCCCATTTTATCTCTATTTACTAAAAGGGGCCTCCACAGAAATTAGATCTCCTGGGAGATGACAGTAGATAAAAACACAAATGCAGCTTACCAGGACAGATATGGTTTCTTTGCTCACCAGATTAATATGGAGCAATTTCGATGAGAAAAGACCAGAAACAATTTGCCTTCGTGTAAAATAGGGCTGTGCTAGCTCAGCCTCTCCTAAGAGTGTCTCTACAGATTTGAACTTTTGCATATTTCATGTTCGCTCATATTAATTTACTACAAGGATGGCATTATGCCCAATGGACTGAATGATCAAGATGTGACTAGCATCTATCCCAGCAGGTGAGAGATAAACTATGGGGACTCAGAGACTGAATTCAAAGGTCAAATTGTCGGGGCACACTAGATTATCAAAAGTCAAAGACAAATCACTGCATCTTGTGCTTTCCTCTGGGAAGGAGGAAGCACACCTCTGAGGACTCTTTGGGTTCTGAACTGAACATATTTCACACGTGGAACACCTATCCAGTCCACATACTGGGTGACTTCAAAGAATGCCATCTTTGAGCAGCACCCAGAGCAAGGAGAGCTCCATAGCAGCCTTCTGACATCAGAGATGTTCTGTGGTGGGAATAAATGCCATGTATAGTTTATTGATAAATCCCACTGAGACTCACAATGGTCCCCAGGCTCAAGGGTCAAAGCCATGCTGTCTTCAAGGGAGAATTATTTGCCTTATAAAACTCCTAGTGTGCTATTGGACCCTGGCAGACAGACAGAAGCTAAGAAACATCAAGGCTTAATGTATGGACCAATTTGGCTAGGCAATAGTAGCCAAATCTTTGGTCAAACACAAATTTAGATGTTGAGTTAAAGGTATTTTTTAATGTAATTAAAATTTAATCAGTTGAGTTTAATAAAGAAAATTACCCTCCATAATATGGAAGAATTGAGAAGTTTTCATGGGGAAAAAAGAAAAGGAAAGAAAAACAAGCTCCCTTGATGAGGCTAAACCTACCTCCAGACTGCCTTTGAACCAACACTACAGGATCAGCCTTCCCTGTCTCCAGCCTGTGCTACACGGACGGACTCATTAAAATCTCTCTCTCTCTCTCTCTCTCTCTCTCTCTCTCTCTCTCTCTCTCTCTCTCTCTCTCTCTCTCTCTCTCTCTCCCTACCTACCTCCATCCCTGTCAATCTGTGTGTGTGTGAGGGGTGAGCCATGCAGCTGAATATAGAGATGCTTCTCATCTGTGGTCATATTACATCTGATACACCCATCATCAGCTGAAAAGATTTTATGCAATTAGTGTGACTGCCCCCCCCCCAAGTAAAAAACCAGGAATGTCCTTGGGTTTTCCCTTGCAAGTCTCCACTTTGCTAGAGATCAGAGAAGAATCTGGCTTCTCCTCATCTCTTGTCTAAAGGAATTTCCTAGATCTGTTTTTCCATGAACAACCTGAGTCCCTCCCTGGGGATGAGAGGTGGTCTCCTTTCCAAGAATTAAAATCTAATCCTGGCATTGTGGCTGGTCAACCTTTCCTTCCTGAGTCAGCCTAGCCCAGACCAATCAGCTGTCTCTGGCTCACCTGAGATGGGAGGCAGGAACTGCCACCATGAGGTTATAAAATACTTCCACCAGGGGAAGGCAAGCTCTCTTCTTGATGGACCACCTCAAACTCCTGAACCTCTAGGTCTTGGTGAGAAAGCCCTCGACCCCTTCTTCCACTGGGCTTGACCCCATGCTCACCTCCCTCATGGTGGGAGCTCTTGTACTTTCTCCTCTTTCCTTCCCTTAATCTAGACTCGCCGTGTGGGCTCTCAGACCACGTGGGTGCTCCTATTCCCCCTTCCTTGGTCCACAGACCTTCCCTCCCTCTCCTGACTTCTGAATAAATATAATAATTTAACAATTACCCTTCTCAGTCTAGTTTTTATTTAATTCTTTAAGTAAAATAGACAAGAACTCTGAGATTGGGGTTTGTGATGGTTAAATTTTGATGTCAACTTGACCTTTCAAGTAATCTTGGGTGAGTCTCTAAGTATGTTTACAGGAAGGCAGCCTCTCAGTAGGGGGCAAGATGTAAGGAAGCTCAAAGAATCTAGAGGTAAACATCCTTTCCTGTGTGGGTAGTGCAGGAAGGAAATTCCAGAGACTCAGGAAGCCATTAAGACTCGAATGAGGTTGCAAGACCCCACCCTGAGGCTATATAAAGGGGAAGAAATTCTCTCCTTGGCTCCTGCCTGTTTGCTGTTCTGTGTGTGGTTGGTGTTGGTGATGGGTTTCTCTCTCTGATTCAACATTTGAAAGAGGGCCAGCCACTTTCACTGTTATAGAACTTCCCCTCAATCTGTAGTTTCAATAAATACTTTCCTCCCCTAAATTGTGCCTGGTTTGAAGATTCATCCCAGCAGCTTATGGCCGACTACTACAGGGCTCAAAACCTCTTTCCTGAACCCCGACCACCCCGTATCAGATTGTAGGTTGGAGACGTATTTGATGCCTCTACCCTACATCAATCATAGTGTAGCCTAACTGAAATGTGCTTGAAACACGTAAGCCTACAGTTGGGCTAGTCAGGTTACACAAAGACCATAAAGTACTGACTGTCTCGTCTAGCTCATTCAATACAGTCTACCATAGAATTTAGGATTGGTTATTCACCCTCACCACAGTGCCCAACATCACAAGAAGAGATCACGCATGTATCACTCGCCTGGGGAAAGATGAGAATTTGGAGTGTGGCTGCTGCTGATTATGCGTTTGTTTCATGCCACCATGAAGTTAAAACATCAAGGAGAAGCAGCCTAAGGCAGGAACCACCTGTATGTATGTAGAAATGTATATATCCTTTTGGTTCCGTTGATACACCAAGACATCAGGTATCCAAAGGACTCATCACCCTCAGCTGGGTTCATTCCTGGTTCAGTCAGGCTCAGCAGATATCATCATAAGTAGAGTGGGTACTTGGGTCCGGGAATGAGTTTTTCCAGAGGTCACAATTGGCTGCAAGAGGTTGCTCAGACTCCCACATTCTCTACATTGTTGTACCAGCACCCTTTCTGTAACACCCCATGATTACGTGGTGGGTGCCTGACAGCCGGCTGACAAGGGGGAAAGAGTCTGGGTTTGGGATATGGAAAGGTCAATGTGGTGGGAATGCAAGCTGTATGTTCTCCTGTCATGTGTGGCCTCAGAAGATAATGATGAAGAAAAACAATATTTCAATGGTTAGAGAGAGGAGTGCCCACCAGAGAGTCTGGAGGACAGATGAGCACAAAATAATTCCGTGGACACAGTGACTCAGCCGGATGTCATCCACCCTCTAAGTTTCTCTCTGCTAATCCTGCCAGGAAGAAGGCTTTTGATTAATTATGTCAGGCTGCACAAATCAATGGACTACACCCCTAGGAACTAAGGCCATCCTGCAATGTTGAGGTTCCATCAGGTTTTATGGGCATATTAAGAACTTTCAGGAGCCACGAGAGGAGATCTGGAAGCCCTGATAAGATCATGAATGTGTAGCCATGAGTTCATTACTCGCCATGTCTAGACTTGACCAGGAATTATGTCTGCCTTCTGCACTCAATACTAGAATACATTTACCCAAATGAAAATGAGCTATCAGTTGTTTAAATGTTCCTATTCTTGTTCTGCATCTGCACTGTAAGGACTTCACTGCTTAACGCATTGTGGCACCTGACAAAGGACCTCAGGCCCACGTCAGTGAAATGACCAAGACCTTCTCCTTTCTGTACCTCACCTTGGTAATACAAGCCTCCAGTGAGCCAACGGGACCAACCAATGCTCCAGCAAATTGTTGAAAACCTTAAAAAGTCTACCAAACCCTTACTACCAATGGCGGGATGCTAATGGTAGAAATATCCATCAGGTACTAGAAATGTGGGTCTGGGCTTTGGGGACTGAAGGTTTAAGAATTCTTAGCACATCACTGGCTGTTCATTTTTCCACTCACTTACCAGACAGTACTTATCGAACAGCTACTAGTAAGAAACTTTGCAAGGAAGGTATTAGGGCTTGGCGAGCGAATAAGCAAGACTCAGTTTCTGTGGTTCTGGAATCTAGCATTGCTGGGCTGGATGAGTTTGGATGCCTTAAGGATATGAAGAACTGAGCTAGGGGGAGCATTCTGGGATGTAAGAGAGAAAAGGAAGCCAGAAAGGAAATAGAAAAGAGAGGATAGTTGGAAGTATAAGGGAAATAGAAGAGGAAAGCATTTAGTTTAAGATGTGAGATTTCAGCTGGGCATGGTGGCACACACCTTTAATCCCAGCACTCGAGAGGCAGAGGTGGGAGGATTTCAGTGAGTTCAAGGTGAACTGAGTGTGAGTTCTAGGTCAGCATGGGATAGATTGAGACCCTACCTCAAAAACAAGAAAAAGGAAAGAAGAAAGGAAGAAAGAAAGAAAGGAAGAAAGAAAGAAAGAAGAAAGGAAGGAAGGAGAAAGAAAGAAAAGAGAAAGGAGAAAGAAAGAAAGAAAGGAAGGAGAAAGAAAGAAAGAAAGAGAAAGACAGAAAGAAGAAAGAAAACGATGTGAGTTTCAAAGTAAGGAAGCATCATATATTCATAAAAATCCAAGAACATGATGAAAAATGCAATAGAGCCCTTAAGAACATGGGTTTTATCTTCAGAAAACTTAGCATTCAACCCTATCTCTACCATTTACTAACGATGTGAACTTGGACAAAGCTCCTTCAGCAGGGGTGAAAAAGCTCCCTTCAATGGGTCGTATAATGGCACAGTGTCAAGTATACTGATTGTCAGGGTTTGATCCAGGTGTCCCCCACAAACAAATGAATGTGTTCTGGGTAATGGATCCGCAGCTGATGGTAATTTAGATTTTACAACCTCTATGGAGCTGTGTTGTTGGGGGCGGGCTTATGGGGGTTATGAGCCAGCTTCCCCTTGTCAGTGTTTGGCACACCTTCCTGCTGCTGTTTCCAGTGCTGTGGCGGAGGTGATGTCCACCCTCTGCTCATGCCATCGTTTTCCCTGCCAGGATGGAGTCTCCCCTCAAGTCCATAAGCCGCTTTTGTTTGGGTTCTTTTGGTGCAGCAACTAGAAAGCTGACCGCAACACTGATTAATACTTGGGCTTTTAAATTTTGTTTTGTTTTGCACTATTGAACTGGACAAAAATAAATAAAATAGAATTGCTAAAAGGAAATTTCCCTTTGATTTCAGTTCTCAAGCCTCAAAATCCAACATGTTCTTCCTTATAAAACCTTCTGGTGTACATCTCATTTTAACAATCTGCCACCATTCGTCCCTCTGATTAAGAAGTGGGAAGGGGGCTTTTACGATCAGAATTTAGGGCCACCTTTTGGTGCTCAGATGCCTTAACCTCTTATCTCAGAGGTGCAGTCAGCCACACAGCCTGTATGAACAGTATACGTATCTTGGTGCACTCAACTCAGATACACTTTGTGTATCTCACAGTTCATATGAGCAAACCAAGCAGCAGCTTGGCTTCAAGTTAAAAGGCTGTAAAACCATTTCTTTCTTTCTTTTTTTTTTAAACTTGAACTCTGACAATAAAGACCCAAGCAGGGAAACATTAGGAGAACAATAGGAACGACTGTAGGAATTATCAAAGAACCCCCAACCAGCACAGGAGAAGGGCCCAGTTTATAGAAGGTACCTAGGAAATGAAAGCTAGACAACACATAAAAGAACATGCCTAGAACAGAGCCAAGGAATTTTGGCTATATCACCACAACCTCAATTCAAGTTCAGGCCAATGATTTAAACTAAGTCCTATTTGATCAGTTGGTTACCAAGCAAGTGATCTGCCTCAGCTCTTTCCCAGGGCCTGGCTCTCTCGCATGCCAGAAGTAGGGCATCCTAATTCCTGTTATGGTATCAATCATCTCCCAAGCACACCCCGCCTGCAGAGAGTAATCTTTTCTAGAAGACTATACTACGGTTAAGAACACTTCAAATGTCAGGTCACCCTGACCTTTGCATTTGTGCAAACACAGCACTTACTAAGTTCCAGTCTTGATAGTGACATGAGGCATGTTGCCTTGCTCTGAGATACTACTAGGGATACCTGATGGTTAATCTGTGTGAACTTGGCCTTTCTAGGTTATTGAGAGTCTATGGATTAATTTTAGGGCCAGATCATTTTCAATGACTAGACACTGGGCAGGGACAATGGATAGTCTCTTTTTGGCTCAAAAAATATCACGATAGTCTTGTATCCTAACCTGTTCCAGAGTTCTCTCTACAGTACCCTGATAGTTCCAATTCTCATCCAATCTATATAAACTCTCCAAAGCCCCATGACTTGGGGGAGACTGGACCTGCTAGAGAATTCTGTCACAACTCTGTTAGCTGGTGTTCTACCTGGCTGGGCTACCACAGGCCCCTGCTGGGGGCTTGCTGGGTGTGGCAGCCAGGAAGGTGAGGGGGAAGCACCAGAATGTTGGTCCAAGTCATTCAAAAGGACAATGCATATATATTTACAATATTCCACTAAAGCTTGAGCTATATGTTTTAAATTAGTCTGCATACTAGCTTTGCAGCTATACAAAACTATTGGAAAAGGAGCCCTTGCCCAGGGTTATCTACTGAGAACATTACCACCCAGTGTATATCATTGGTGGATACCTCTAAAAGTACTAAGATATATTTCTCCTACAGATCTCTCCTGGCATTTAAATTTAAATAAAATAGTCGGACAAGTGCACTAAATTAGGTGCTCAGGAATATATCCAAGCCTTGTGCTTTATTTATTTATTTATTTGTTCATGTATTTGTTTAACATGTTTGTTAAGTACCTAGTACAGGTACAGAATGATACCTTATAACTCTATATGGTAGAAGTAGCTAAGTGCTCAAGTTAGATACGAGAAACATTAGTGTCAAGTTCCTGTCCTCACAGAGCTAGGAAAAACCCCCCACTAGTCAAGTAATCTTACAAGTAACTGGAAAAGTTCAAGGATTACAGGGAGAAATTATGGGATGTCTATTGAAGAAGTTGGACTTTGATCCTGATGTGGTCATAGTAGAGTTAAAGAGGAACATCTTCAATTTTTCTTGCCACCAACATAGTAGAGGTCTCTGAAAACCTCTTGTATTCGTATTGTATTCATGGGTACGGTGGGTCTCTACTCCTGTGGAGATTTTCCACAGAGAAGAATAGACAGCACCTCTCTAGGTTTAGGAGGAAAAAGAAACTGGACACCTTCAATCCTGTTGAAATTTGTCACCAGATGCCATGGCATTGGGATTGGAAATGTAAAGAAATGACATTAAAATAAATAAAATAAAGTTATGTTTTATTCCCCCCAAAAGGAGAAAAGGACACTACAGTGAGGAAGCATTATTTTCTAACTCACTAAATTTAAGGCAGGCTACGCTAATGGAAGAAACAGAAATGAAAAGCTATCAGGCGGAACCATAAGATACAATTATGATATTGATGTTAAGTTATGATATTATTATAGGTATGATATGATGCATAAAAATAACAACTTAATCCAGCTCACACTATCCATATAGATAGTAAAAGGCGAAAGATCTGAAGAGAAGCCAGAGTATCATATAGAGTCTTGATGGACAGATCCAGTAAGCTCATCGAGGAAGGACCCCGGTGCATAGGGGACAGAGAGGAGGGAAATGGGGACACCTTCACAAGAGTTGTTCATACAATGTATATACTTACTCATAATAAAGATATTAATTTGAAAAATCCTTTCCTCCAATAAAAAAAAAAAGATCTCAAAGTGCTGATACTGGGGAAATGTTGACCTTGAACCATAGACAAAGGAAACTGGCCAATCAGGACCTTTCCTTTGCTCTCTTGCATGCTTGTGGTGTAATATAAAAGTCAGTAAGAATCTGTGGAGACCAAAGGTGTAGCAGAACGACCAGTAGATAGGCACAACAATGTATGATTCTATCCCAAGCAAGCCCACAAACATTTTCTCTGTGTTGCATAAACTGTCTCTGTGTCCAAGGCAGCAGCTTCTTGTCTGTGTAATGACAAGGCCTGACCAATGTCTGGTCTTTAAGGTTCCAGCCCTATAAGAATCGTTTTTGCTCCTAGATACTTATAAGATACTTACAGCATGTCTTAGAGTAACACATTTCCATAATCCCCAGCTCAAAATATAGCACTTTCTTATTTCCAATGCCTCGCAGTCCTGACGGGAACAGCCAAGTCACCAAATGGCTCATTTATGTCAATCAGTCACATGAGGACGAAGATAGGAACAGGATTAAGCTTTCTTGATCACATGATTTGGGACTTGGAACAGACCAAGCATTAACCATTCACTACTCATGTGACCCGAGCAACTTATCTCAACCCTCGGTCTGAGGTTTTATTTGCCATGTGGCATGATATCCAGGCATGGTGGCGCACGCCTCTAATCCCAGCACTGGGGAGGCAGAAGTAGGAGGATCACTGTGAGTTTGAGGCCAGCCTTAGACTACAGAGTGAATTCCATGTCAGCCTGGGCTACAGCGAGACCCTACCTCGCAAAACCAAAACAAAAAATAATAAATAAATCACCTCTTGGGACTGACATATGTCTGGCATATAATAAATAGAAGCATAATGATTTTGTGGTCACATGCCAAGCAAGCAACACTAGCCTCCTGAGTTCAAATCCCACATTGCCCACTCGCCAGCCTAGTGTCTCTAGTGGGGTCATTTATCCACACTTTACATAAAAAGAACATGATGATTACAGCCTCATGTATTAGAGACAATAATACACTTGGTTAGAACTCAATGAAAGCTCTTCAGACTGGGGGGAGTAGCCAGTATTTTATATATTTGAGCACATACTATGTATCAGAAATTCAAACTCTCAGTAGGAAACCATATGTGAGGATGTTATTACCTAAACTGTTAGAAAATTAACCAATCTGATTACCAGTTAAAGCAAATGCAAGTTAATAAATATTTCATTTTCTCCCTTCTTTTTAATTTATTTTTAAATTTTATTTGCAGGCAGATAGAGACAGAGGAGAGAGGGAGGGAGAAAGAATGGGCCCTCAGCCACTGCAAATGAACTTCAGATGCATGCACGACTTTGTGCGTCTGGCTTTACATGGGGACTGGGGAATCGAACCTGGGACCTTAGGCTTGGCAGGTGTGAAGGTTAGGTTTTGTTGTCAACTTGGATCTTTTTAATTATCTTGGGTGGGTCTCTGAAGATGTTTATAGGAAGGCAGCCTCTCAGCAAGGGGCAGGATGTAAAGAAGCTCAAAGAAGCTAAAAGTAAACATCCTTTCCTGTGTGGGCAGTGCAGGAAGGAAATTCCAGAGACTCAGGAAGCCATTAAGTCTGGGATAGAATTGCAAGACCCCACCCTAGGGCGATATAATAAGGTGAAAGAATTCTCTCCTTGCCCTCCTGCCTGTTCCCTGTTCAGTGTGTGATGTTGGTGATGGGTTTCTCTCTCTGCTTGGACCTGTGAAAGGGGAGCAGCCTCTTTTGCATTCTGGAACTTCCCCTGTGTCTATGGCTACAAATAAATCCTTTCCTCCCAAAAACTGTGCCTGGTTTGAAGATTCATCCCAGCGGTGTGTGGCTGACTGCGACAGCAGGCAAGTGCCTTAACAGTTGAGCTATCTCCCCAGACCCCATTTTCTCACTTCTTGAAAATAGAGTATGGCTTTGTACAGCAGCAGAATGAGACAGGCGATGCTTTCTGAGGTCCAGCGAGGCTGGTCACACACACCCTGTGGAGAGAGAGATGAACCAGGTTTGTGCCTCCCAGCACATGGGCAAATGCTAACCACACACGGGGAGGTTTAATTGCCTTTGAGTGAGGTCGTGAGTCAGGGGTTCGACGGGCAAGCAGTGCTGACGAAGACAAGAGTTTCCCTGACAGGACAGAACCATGTTACTGCACATCCTAGTGCCTCACCCCTGTTGAGGTGAAATCACACAGCTTAATGCCCCAGAACCTGCTCAACCAGAAGTGGCTTCGTGTTTAGGAGTTTCCCGGCAGGGAAAATATGGCCTGACCACTAGACCAATTAGTAGGGCCTGGCTTTGCCAGCTGAGATCATCTTTGACTGGATGCCCTTCGTTACCTATGCCTGAGAGGTCTAAGCGTGGCATGTCCTAAATGGACTCCCGACGGCTTTGTGCTCATTCATGTTCACTGAAGAAGTGAGTCCTTCAGTGAGGTCCGGTGTGTGTATTAAACCAGACCTACTGATGGCAGCAAACCTGAGTTTTCCTTCTGATGAATTTCAGCAAGGGTTACTTCTGGGCCACAGTGTGTCACCAAGACAGAGGCTGGACAGGAGTTTCACAATCTCCACCTCTGGGGCTTAAGTGCTTAAGTGCTTAGAGAGCCAGCGTTTGAAAGGGTGTATAATCCAGTCACCCTCCCAGGAGCTCAATTGCACACGTTGTCCTAGACATCCTGTGTCTTCCATGCCTGTCCCTTAGGGAGGTAGGGTCATGGCTATCCACCAGGCGGTGGTCTTCACCCTGGGGTTCCTGCATTCAGTGCCCAAGTTCTCTCTCTCTCTCTCTCTCTCTCATCTCTCTCATCTCTCTCATCTCTCTCTCTCATGTCTGTCTCTCTCTCTTCTCTTGGGAGTTTTATGAAAAGCTAAACACATGAAACATTAATGGATTTTCTGAGCTTCCCCATGCAGTCTCAAATAAGCTGGAAGGCCAGGCCTGGTGGCGCACACCTTTAATCTCAGCACTTGGGAGGAGGATCGCTGTGAGTTCGAGGCCAGCCTGGGACTACAGAGTATGTTCCAGGTCAGCCTGGGCTAGAGCCAGACCCTGCCTCAAAAACAAACAATCAAATAAGGTGGAAGGAGAAGACCAGCACTCTGAGGTTATCCTCTGACCTCCCCATAAACACACAACATAAACACACAAAACAAAACAATTTTAAAGAGAAGTAGATGCTCACGAGTTCTCTTTTCTCAGTGATAAAATTTCCTTCCGTAGGGGCCACCAGGTTTCTTTTATTTAAATGTTTCTATTTATTTATATTTGCAAGGAGAAAAAGAAAGAGAGAGGGGGGAGGGAGATTCTAGCCACTACCAATGAACTCCAGACACATGAGCCACTTTGTGCATCTGACTTTAAGTGGGTCCTGGGGAATCAAGCCTGGGCCTTTCCTCCTTCCTTCCTTCCTTCCTTCCTTTCTCCTTCCTTCCTTCCTTCCTTCTTCCTTCCTTTCTCCTTCCTTCCTTCCTTCCTTTTTTTCAGTGCTGGAGATTGAACCCAGGGTCTTTAAGCATACTAGGCAAGAATTCTACTGCTGAGCTATAGCCCCAAACACATTTAATGTTTTCTTTTTAAAACATGTGTGGATGTTTATGTGTAGATGTTCATGTGTATGTGGGTATGCAAACACGTATGAGCATGTGTGTGTAGAAGCCAGAGGTGTCATTCCTCATCTATGCTCTCTACCTTTTGTGAAACTGGGTCTCTCATTGGTCTGGAGCTCACCAATTATGGTAGACGGCTGGCTAGTGAGCTCTGGGGATCTGTGTCTCTACCTCATCAGCACTGGATCATTACAAGCATTGCAACACCTGACATTTTTATGTGGGTTCTGGGAATTGAACTCAGGTCTTCACTTTGCAAGGCTAACACTTCAGGGACTGAGCTATCTCCCCATCCTGTCGTTCCCATTTAGTGCTTTCTCAAGCCCAGGCTTCCTGAAGTACGCATGCTTGTGCATATGGTAGCCAACCTCACGCACTGCTCTGCTTTATCAACTGCTGGGGATTCTGCTACTCTGAAAACTAAGACAGCAAAGAATTCCAAGTTACAGATAGACTGTATTAAAATTATAACCAGTTCCTTAACAAGGGACTTTTAGGTTTTCTCCTCAATGTGTTGCGGTTATAATGCAATAATATATATCCTTGTACAGTAACTCATCCATCTTTTAAAAATATTTTATTTATTCATTTTCAAGCAGAGATACAGAGAGAGAGAGAGAGAGAGAGAGGGCACCAGGACCACCACCTTGTGGGTCTGGCATATGTGGGTACTGGGGAATTGAACCCGGGGCCTTAGGCACTGGAGGCAAGTGCCTTAACCGCTGAGCCATCTCTCCGGCCTCTCATGCATGTTTGACTACGCTACAGAATAAGCTCCTAGGACTGGAATTGGTACGTTGAAATGTACATGATTTTGACAGCAGTTCCCCATTTCCCCCCTCCCCCAGCCCTCAGAGGCTGTACAAATGTAACCCTGTATGGCAAGGCTTGAGAATGATCTTTCCCAAAACACTGGCCAGACCTGTGTGCAACCAAGCTCTTTTGTCTTTTCCAAACCTAGGGTGACAATGGTGTCATGCACTTGTTTTTATTTGCATTTCCTGTTACTGTCTGTTCCTGTCTTTTGTCTCCTCATTGTCTATTTTTCTGTTCCTTTATTATTAATTTGTGTAGCTAAATCAAGATTTTCTTTCGTGATTTTGAAAGGATGGAAGTTTGGATGGAAGAAGACAGAGCCAGTGAACATTCAGCTAGCCAAAGTCCAAGCTGATCAAAAGGCAAACTTTTGCTATGTTCTAGAAGATTCCTTTTTCTCTCAGACCCTGTGTCTAGCAATCCTCTCCAAGCAAATCAAATTCTGAACAGAAACTATTTGCATTCCAAGAACAATTCACAGTATCTGCTTTATCCACAGTATTTGTTTTATCCATTGTAACCATTCCTTTCTTCTTGGAGTGCCTTTTCAATATTATATTCTGGTCGTATCATTTCAGCAAATGCACTTTTTTTTTCTTATTTGTAACATCTTTAATTTTGATTAACCCTCCTCCCACCCTCTCAAGTTCACATTTCAGACAAAGTGATGGAAAGACCCTGTCTTTGTGAGGCCGCTGTACCCATGCCATGCCTCCTGGACCTGGGCAGTCGTGGCTCAGTTCATACACCAGAGTCTGGAGCCAGGCTGTCCACACCGAGCTCAGCTCTGCTACTGTGTGACGGGTCTTGTGTATCCAAGTCTTCATTTGTCAGATAGGGTCAGTAGTAATGCTCAGTAGCCCCACTCTTAGAATCTGTAAGTGTGTAGAAGAACATTAATAAACACATGTGTGGAGCAGGGTGTCTCAGCAGCAGCAGAGAATAACTCCAGAAGGTAGTCTGGCCACAGTTTTGCTGTCCTCCAGTCTCTCTTCTTTTCTTGTCTGTGGCCATCTTGAATGAAGGGGCCTAAAAACTCAATTTTCTATCCCCAGCACTCAGCACATGGCATTTTTATGAATAAATGCATAATGAAAGGATTTCCCTCCTAAGGCCCTCACTTTCATTGAAATATACCATAAATATATATATTAGATCTGAGAAATGCCTCCAAAACAAAAATACAGGGATATGAATTATGTACAAATAAATACCAAGGCCAAGGTTGATTGCTAAAGAAACAGCGAGGAAGACGAGTGAATAGAATACAGAAAAGTATTTTCTGCAAATATCTTTAACAGGCTTAAATCACAGAAAGAATATGGGTGATAGAGACCAATAGGAGCCCCTGGGAGATCCCCAAGTCCAAGGTAGAGTTACCCACAATTTTATCAAACATATTCAAAAGAATCTAACATCACTTGGGAGCCAAAAAATTTGAAAGTGTTTTCTAGTTTGGCTTTTGAAATGTTTTTTTTTGTGTGTGTGTATGTGTTAATAATCCCTTTGATTCATAATGAGTTATGATTTCATATAATTAAAAATTTAAATAATTAACTTATTTTGTAATTAGCTAATGATTTTTTTAGCAACCATTGGATACCCATGAGACAGTTATAGTGGAAAAAACCTCTCATCCACAAATTATTTTTAACTATAATGAGATGTTTATGAACAGTGATTTTAATAATTATAAAGTTGACGTGATAATTTGTAGATATATATTTTTAAATTCCTATATCACAGTGTTCAATGGAAGCAAAACATTTGTTTGTTTTCTTTCTCCCTGAGTGTCAAACATGTTCACAGGCTTTTGAAAGGTTCTTGGGCCCAGGCCTAGGCACCGGGCCTGCAATGCCATGATCATGGATGAAACAGCCCTGCTTGTTCAAAGGCCCATAGGCAAGTGCAATCAAGTTTTAGGCTGAATGTGGCAAACTTATATTCTCTGTTACAGCCAAGTATCTACATGGAAGATGAGTTGGGTACATACTTCTAAAGGGAACTAGCTGTTTTTGTAGTAATGACCTGTTGGGAGAACAAACAAGCTGAGCCATCTCTCCAGCCCGAAGACATTATTTTTAACCTGGGTATGATGGCGAATGCCTGTAATCCCAGCCCTGAAGAGGCTGAGGCAGGACAATTCCAAGTTCACAGTCAGTCTGGGCTGTATAACAAGATTCTGTTTCATAACAACAATAACCACACACACACACACACACACACACACACACACACACACCTTTTCCAGGACAAGCATTCCAGCCTTTTTGGAGATTCTTAGAAACTCCTTTCTTTCCCTCCCCATTTCCATTGTGAGAGATGTTTATTACCCTTGATCTCACCTGGGCCAGGCACTCTGGGAAGAACAGCATCATGGGATATCTGAGTGGACAAGGGCATTGTGTCTGGAAGGCAGTTATATCGATGAATGGCCCCATGATGAAGCAAGGGTCAGAAAGCCATGCTCATATACCCTTCATTTCCAGGGGAATGAGCCAAATGACCCAGCTGAGACAAAAGTAGATTCTCTCAAGTCACAGGTTATCTAGAAACAGTCCAAAACCAACATTGATTTCCTGCCCAAGTCTTGCCACACCTAAGATTTGCATAACATAGTGCTTAGGGAGATCTGGGGGGGGGGGAACCAGAATTCTAGTCCTGAAGTCAAGCCAGACTTCCAGTGACTAGAGACTGGGAAAGCTGCCTTTTCCAAAGGCAATCCTGCTTCTGTTTCCCAGCAGCATTTAAAGGACAAACTTGTTCTGTTCTGCAGTCTTGGAATTCACTCTTTGTGTCTAAGCCGTTACCTGTGAAGACTTTATAAGGGTTCGTGGGAGTTTAACTTCCCGTAAATGCAGTGTAATTTATACAATAAAATACAATCCCTTGCTTCATGACTTACCTTGCCTACTGAGAGCATTTCTCAGGTCAGGGTTTTTACTTAGGGTCGTGACTACTGAGTTGACATTGCTCTGAAACACTTTTGCACTCCTCAGAGGGAAGACATCTTAAGGACACCTAAACAGCAACTCACCAAAAGTAATGAATGACATTTCACAATCAGAGTAGACGTACTTCATCTAATATCTAAATAAAGGAGTGGCCAGGTAGCGCAAGACCAGAGGGGCCTCTCAGAAAAGAAAGCTTCCCCCATATCCTGTGACACCATGTGGAACTTAGGTACAGTAAACTGCTTGATGTGAACCAGAGAAGGACAAGGCTCCTTTCTCTTTCTGGAACTTCCCCATGGCCAGAGAGATGGGACACTAGAGGGTGTCACAATGAATTCAAAACTTCACAACGAATTCAGAAAACTCACTGCTCATGAATCATTATACCAGTCCCTCACTGCATCCAGAACATCACAGAATTACAGAAAAGAAGAGATCGGTGATGCGCTATGGGTTCACCATAGTGTGACACTCCAGCAGACCACATGGCCCAAGGGAGCAGAGCTAAAGCAGACCCAGCAAGACAGGAAAACGGGGATCTGGCAAGAGGAAAATATTCTTAATGGTTGTGACATTAACAAGTCAAATTTCAGTAGTTAGCACCATGCTTACTTTCATGTGAGAAGGCTGACTCCAGCAAATTTCATCTGGCAAGGCTTTCTGGGAGTGCCCTGCTATTTTGCACCTCTGTGTAGTCATCCAATGCCTGAGGTTCCCTCTTTGCCTTCCTTGACAACTCTAGAATCTGGGCCCCGGCTGTCTCCTGGTGCTGCCAGAGCTGCTAATCCAAAAGGAACCTAATTAGCATCATCTTCCTAATTGGGCACACAGTCCTTGAACAAGTACCTTAATCTCTTTGTGGCCAGAGGTAGGAGGATCTCTATGAGTTCGAGGCCATCCTGAGACTACATAGTGAATTCCAGGTCAGTCTGGGCTAGAGCAAGACCCTACCTTGAAAAACAAAACAAGAAAAAAGCTTTGGGAAAAACATGACATTGCAGACTAAATTTCTCTGCTGGGATAAACTCCCAATCATATTAATAGATTGGACTAAAGGGCCTGGGAAATTCTACAGCAAAGAAATCTGCTCCTGAAGTTTAATCGATTCAAACATTTTTGACCACAAAACTCTTTTCTTCCTTCACCCTTGTTAACATGAACTTTTCAAAAATACTACTGTAAAGAAAGGACACAAAATATTAAATTTATTTTTAATTTTTTTATTTATAAGGAAAAAGAGATGGGGGATAGATACTCCAGGGCCTCCAGCCACTTCAAATAAACTTCCGATGCGTGCACCGCTTTGTGCATCTGGCTTTACGTGGGTTGCTAGGAAATTGACCTCAGGCTGGCAGGCTTTGCAAGCAAGTACTGTTAACTGCTGGGACATCTCACCAGTCTCCAGGTTATCAAATTTTAATGAACTCACTACACCTTAGAATTCTAGAATTGTAAAAATAGTACATGAGCAGGTACTCTGTAAATGCAAGGTGACTGACTAAAGGAAGCTCCTATCAGGTGCATACTTAGCTTATATTCCAGCACATATAACGAGGAGTCTTGCTTCAAGCCTCACAGAGTCACTGACTTATACAAAGAAGCAGAATTTCTTTTGGAGGACCTCATTTTCATATTGCAAATTTTAGAGGCAGAAAATTCTTCAAAGGAATTTCTTTGAGATGTGATGTCTCAGTGGTTAAAGACATTTGCTTACAAAGCCTGATGGCCCAAGTTCAATTCCCCAATACCTACGTAAATCCAGACACACAAAGTAACACATCATTTGCAGTGGAAAGAGACCCTGGAACGCACACACACACACTCTCTCTCTTTCTCTCTCTCTTTCTCCCTCTCTCAAATAATAAAATGATTAAAAAGCATTTTTTTTAAAAAAGAGAATTTCTTAACTACTAGTTCTGAACCATGTTCTCAAGACACACACCCTTTGTGAGATTTGGTCCAAGCAATTTTGAAAAGCATGTTAAACTACCATAGATTATAAACAAGGTTTGAACAAATTAGAGGAGAATTAAAGAGTGACCACAGTACCCTACTTTCATCCTGTACAGTCCAGGATCCTTTCTTGAGTAAGAGGAATCTGTGGAGTTACTGGCTACCTGCTGGGAATTGCGTATAACATGTAGCCTCTCTTACAGGTGCCAAGGGGCACACCCTTGGGAGTGTGTCATGTGTGTAAATCTTATCTGTCATGTCTGTTATCTGATGGGAGAAGGTTAAGAAATGCTGAACCAACACAAACCCCATGTTTTACACTTGAGAACATGGAGGCCTAGAGAGGGCAACATGCCTGGCTTGTTCCAACAGGACTGAGACCCAGGCACTCTGTCTCTGAGCTCTGAATAGCCTGGTTTCATCGGATCAGAGCCTGGGAAGGAAACACCAACTTAAGCGGTCTATTGGAGGAGGCGCTGCGAAGATCATTCCCTGGATGAAGCAAGAGGGCTGGAGTTCAGACTCCCAGAACCCACATCAGTGCTAGGTGGATGGGTCTGCCACCTGTCATCCTTGCCCGTGGGAGGCAAAGACAGGGGATCCCCAGGGCAAGCTGGCTAGCTAGACAAGCCTAATTGGCAAGCTCTGGATTCAAGTGAGAGACTATGCCTTGGCAAAGAAAGGGCAGAATGGTGGAGAAAGACACTGGGCATTAACCAATGGCCTCCATGAACACCCGTATACACATGCTCCCAAATGTATATGAACACCTATGTATGTGTGTACACAGTTGCACACACACACAACACACACACCATGTGCACATACAAATAAAAAGATTTATTGGGAGAGCACCCTGGACCCCACTCCATCTTTCATATCACCACAAAAGCCCAGTGTTTCAGCGTGGTTTATACCGCCTCCTACCTAACCCCTTAAAAATAACGCTGGAGTGTCTAGTAGAACAAGATGTCTACCTACCACTGTGCCTCTTTTTTGGGTAGAAAGTACAGAGCCTTCATAGCTAAGATAACTCTGCCTGCCCTGTTGACTGTATTCTCAAGATCATCACCTTGAGTCAAGTGAGCATCTTCTGTACCTTGAAACATGTGTACCTGGCCAAGAGATCTAGAGAACATTCCACTTCTCATCCAGCCCCATTAATATGTAGTGGATCAGTGTGACATTCTACATTGTCACCGTGCAGTCTTGGTCTTTTGGGGCTAGACAGAGAGTGGGAAACACACAGTTCTTAGACAAAGCTCAGGTACAGTGTCGTTCAGCACATCTGTAGGCCAATGTCTCTAACTGCTTTTATGGATATATTTTCTGTTTGACATGCTGAGAATAGAACCCAGAGCCTCCCATATGCTAGGAAAGTGCTCACCAATGAGTTATCACCTAGCCCTGCTCTTTTTTCTCTTGATCGTTTGAAGAATTTGCTAAGTGATAGCTAAATATTCCCCCATACAAGGATGCATTCATTTTCTTAAGTGCAAACCAGCTGTAGTTGGAGGTGCAACTTAGCAGCACACTGCCCCATCCCCTCCCTACCTAGTTTTTCAGGGACCATTCCAGTTAAATAATGAAGAATATTTTGAGAACTACCATCTCTGCCTAATTCATGTCTTCCAGGCAGGCACCAATCTGCCTTTGCCCCAGGCTGCCAAGCATTTTGGCACACCGTCTTGACCAATGGGTGCAGTTCCGAGGATCTCCTCTGGCCTCTCCAACTACAATTGTGTGGATGTGTGGACTGGATTCAGCCCCAAAACTGTGAAAGACATGGTCAGGTCTCCTTACCTGGTGCCACTTTGAGTTCTGATGAGTGAGGATCACTTTGTCTACCCACTTTGGAGAACCAAGATTCCTCTTTCCAAAGAGAATAGTTATCTTGGAGAATAGCCATGGCTCCCATTGGTGAAGTACCTGTTGAGCCCTGACAGAATATACTTGTCACCATGTTTGTTGCCACATCTTGTCACATGAGGACATGACCCCCTGTTGTACTCATTGAATTCTGGGACTAAGAAGTGACTCGTGCCTGGAAACTGTGCGAACGATTCCCCCCCCCTTTTTTTCTGACTTCAGCCTTCTGTTCATCAGTTCTTGATCTCAGTTGATTTTATAAGGTATAATATAGTCTCAGTGGTCACGTGGCTTATTAGACAGTTTCATAGATTGTAGGTCAGCTCTCTCTGGGTGTTATCTCAACATTGCTGCCTATTTCACTAACTGCATCCATCCACTACTATCACTCTGGCCTCTGTTCTCTGGGACCCTATGACTTTCACTGATATCAGGGACCCCGTTCTAGAATAGCATCTTCTATTGTTGGCCCTAGCCTAAAACAACCAGCCTCGATTGTGCCTCTCAGTAATGCCAGTACCCTCAGACCCTCCCAAAACATTCCTTTTTGCCTTGGTAAATGGAGGAATGCAGTCATCAGATAGATTTTCCAGTCTTATGCAACTGACCCATTCTGGTGTGCTCAGTTTCTAAGACTGTTAATCCTTCCCTCTGCAATTAACTCCACAAGCTACCAAGCAGTTTGGCATCTCTAACACATTTAATACATCTGCTCACTTCTAAGCTACTGATGGCTCCACTGGTAATACATTAGCTATGTCTCCTGAGGCCCTTAACCTACTCTGCTTTGAGAAATGTTCCCTACTTTCACCCTACCCCTGCCGCTGTAAGCATCCTCATGCTTGCTCATTCAGTTCCAGAGAGTAAATATCAGTCTTGTACTTTCTCTGGCCTATAATTCCTCGCCTCCCTTCATAGGCCTGGTATTTCCCCAGTACCAGGTGATATTTGGCACTATTTATAGGCCAGGAGGGAATATGATTGGTTGATTCTAAGAACAGCAAGTGTTGTCTCAAAAGGCACCCACCTTATTTGAGGTTCAGCATTATCTTCAAGAAAAGGAGGAGTAGTTATCTTTTAACACAGGGGAGGGGGAGGCTTCAGAGAAATCGGAAATCTGGGATTCAAGGTTCCCAAGTTCATCTCCCCAGATAACTGTATCCTAAGTCTCAGGGCCTCAGTCTTTCCACTGGGCTCTTGTCTTTGGCATAGCATGTCTGCCTAAGCTGCGTGGTGTCTGGTTTGGGTTTGCTCTGCTAACTTCCTGCTCTTCAGCTCCGTCTGCTTTCTGGCTGCAGGAGAGGCACATCTCTAACTGGCATCAAAGAGGTTCTCTACGCCGGTTAACTTGAACCTTGAATTTTCTCCTTCAGTGAAGCCATGACACCTAACAACAGTCTTCCAATTCCTGTCTTGGGTTCACTGTTTGCTCATAGCTCTCCTACAGCCATCAGATCCCAGTTCACCACAGGTGAAATGCTTATTGCTACGGCATACCAGAGACCATGAAGACTTCACTTCTGGCCCCAAAGAGTCCACATTCTCATTCATCAGTGAGAGATCCATCTCAGGTATTCCACTTACAGTCCATGTTCTGTGACCACTATTAATCCAGTACTATGCCATTACTTTAGTAATCAATGCTATATTCATTACTTTTTGCTACGAACAAATACCTGAGCAGAGCTTATGTTTCCAGGGGAGGAAGGAACGCATGGCAAGGTGACTCACCACATTGCAGCCAGAGCCAGGAAGCAGAAGGAGCAAGTAGGAAGTAGGTGAGGCTATAAAACCTCAAAGCCCTCGTCCAGTGACCCACTTCCTCCTCAAGGCTGAGCCTATCACCTTCCCATACAGGGCAGCAGCTGCCGACCAGGTGTTCAAACACACGAGCCTATGGGGGGCATTTTTTATTCAAACCATAGTCTCATGTGTTGTATGAGTTTTCCTTGGGGTGACAATTAACAAATGTCTGCTTCCCTCAAGGTAGGGCACCAATGACAGACCAAAGTCATGATTCCACCAAAGCCCAACTTGGTGACCCAATGAGTTTATTGGGTTACCTATAGGTGAATAGATGACCCCCAAAGCAGCTGCTCATCACCAAAAAAATCTCACCCCGGAATGGATGATGACTCCCCCAAGCTTCATGCACACAAGTCTTCCACACATAAGTCTACCACCTCTGGAGGCCCATACGCTGCTAGGGCACAGTTGTATTCAGCTGGCAGAGAGGAACAGGAGAGAGTGCTGAGGTCTCAAGTGAAGGTCTGATCACCCTCCCAACCCCTCTTTCAGTAAGGGGACATCGATAGATCTAATGTTGAGGGTCATTTGTGACAAGTCTCTGCTGCTCAGATGAACATGCATGGTTGCTCTGCTCAGAGGTCAGCGTTCTATAACACCATCTTAGGTGGGGTTTCTTAGAGACACACTGAGCTATGGATTCCTGTGGAAGAAATTTATCAAAGCAGTGCTCTTAGGAGAAGGTCAAAGAACAAAGCCACAGGGCAGATCTAAGTGAGGGTCTGGTCTTAGCTGAAGACCAGCGTTAGTGGGTTCCCACATCTGATATTGGCTGAAGACAGCAGCAGCCTGGCCCCACAGGAAGTTCTGAAACACAGAGTATACCAAATGGCTTAATATCCCTTGAAGCAAGATGTCAGCCTCTTGATTCTCCTTTGTCGGTAATTGGCTCCTGGTTATTGTTGGGGTGGATGAGGGTGCTGACCTACCAAGAAAGGCCACTCTTGTCTTAGCAGAGGGACTGCTGACTGTCACTGGGAGCCTTATCCATAGCACCTGGGATCAGGCATCAGGCAGGTGAAGGGAAATCTGGGCAGAGTACCCACAGTCTACACTGTGAATGAATTCAACACAATGAATCCCCAGAACAGACCATATCAGCAGACAGCCAAATGTCACTCAGATCCAACCTGGCAAGTGAGGTTAGTGAGAAATCACAATAACATTTTAAAGCCAATAATATTTTGCACAAAGAATTTCCTTTTTTTTCTATAGCGCTAGTAAACTGCTTGGCAGGCAAGTCCCCATAGAAATTATGCCTTTTGAATCAAATGGTACGCAGCACTTAGGAGGTAGATATAGGAGTATCGCTGTGAGTTTGAGACTAGCCTGAGAGACTACATAGTGAATTCCAGGTCAGCCTGGGCTAAAGTGAGACCCTATCTTGAAAAAAAAAAACAACTAAGTGCTCAATAGCAAGTACAGACCCTGGATTTGATACCTCAGCACTGGAAAAAAAATCAGGTAGTTGCTTAGTAAAAAAAAGGTATTAAAAATCAGCAGTTAACAGTAAAAGAAACACAAATGGCCAAAAATGGTATTTGAATCCACTAGAGATTAAAGAAATAGAGCTATTTTACCCTTGTCCACCAACACTGGATTTGTTGTTTGCTGGGCTGGGTTTTGAACCCAGGGTCTATGTGTGCTAGCTACACCCTGGCCCACCCTAGTCTATTATATTTGCAAAATTACCACCGAGGATTAACGGACACAGATGCTCTTCATAGAAGTATTTAGAACATACTTCACCAACACACATCAAAATTCTGAAAAATTTGTATGCATGACTCAACAATTTCATTTCTAAGACTTTATTATAAGGAAATAGTTGAGAAGCTCTTCTCCCCCCAAAAGCTCTATGTTCAAGGATACACAAATGTTATTTTACATTTGTGAAAAAATTAAAACTTAGTTGTCTAAAATTATAGAATTGGGCACATGAATTCTGGAATTTTCATATGATGAAATAATGTGTCTTCTAGTCACCTAGGTGTCTCTGGTATTATTTGTTTTTAAGTCAGAATCCAGCCCAGGCTAGCCTAGAACTTGCCGTATTATAACTCAGGCTGACCTTAAAGCTTCAATCCACCTGCCTCAGTCTCTTATGTATTGACATTACAGACATGTGTCACCAGACAGCCTCTTTATGTCCTGAGCTAGATAACACTGCACAAGGTAGTGCACATAGCTCTTTAAAATGAAGGTGATAATATGTCTTATCTCAAAAGGTTGCTTTGTCAGGTATGTGATGAGTAACTAACAGAATATATGTGTATCTAACCCATTAAATAAAAAAGAGCATATTAGCTTTCTGTCACTGTAACAAATACCAGAGATAACCAATTTATAAAAGATAGTCAATTTAGAAAGAGAAGAGGTCTATTTTGACTCATAATTATGGAAGTCCATGGTCTCTGTGGCAAAGTATCAAATCAGGGCAAAGTAAAGCCCCCTGACCTCCAGGCCAGCATGGTAAGGGAGGAACTGGACGGGTCCTATTTGAGAGCACACTTGTCATAGTCAGCCACACATTAGTGGGATGAATCTCCAAACCAGGCACAATTTTGGGGAGAAAAATTTATTGAAGTAACAGGCCCAGGGGATGTTAAGGAAAAAAGGCTGGCTTCCTTTTACAGAAGCAAGCAGACAGAGAGAGAGAGAGAGAGAAAACCCACCACCAACACCTAAAGCAAGCAAGCACATTGTAACACTGTAATTCACAAAAATGCAGAACTGCCAGACCGGGTCCTGGCTTTTCTTTTGCATATCTATCCCTAGTATTTTGCATCCAAATTAGAAAGGGCCAGTCCCCAGGAGGCTAGGCCAAAGTGACACTTCCTCCAGCCAGAAGCCTGGAGATAATTAACAATTTAATAAACACAATTATAATAAATTCTATTGGGGGACATTATTCAAACTACCACAACACTCCCATGACCTAAAACCTCCACTGAGCCCTTGTCTCATCAAATTTCCATCATCTTCCAATAGTACCAAGATAAGGACCAACTAAGTCTTTGGCACAAAAACCTCTGGGGACAGTCCAGTTTCAAACTAAAACAGAAAGCATGTAATAGGCTGAAGACTAGGAAAAATGTTCCATACTCTGAACCAATGGTTCTCAACATTTTTGCTCTATGGACCACTTTATACTTGGGAAATTATTGAGATATACCAAGACTTTTTTATTAGTTAACTTATATCTATCAATAGTCACTATATTCAAAATCAAAGCCAGAAACTTAGAAGCTTGGGCATTTATAAGAATATGATATTATTACATGTCACATAGCTTCTGGATGACATCATTTCACACCCATGTGGGAATATATATGAGTAAACAATGACTGATATGATGAAAAGAATTCTGGCCCTGTGACTCCCCTGCTGACAAACCTCAGGGGCCACACATTAAGAATAAACAACTAATTACTAATATAAATCATTTATATACTTTACTGTCTTCTATATTTTCTAATTTTTTAAAAAAAAACACATTCTATAATTTATAATCACAAATGTAAAGGTCGTTTTACAAATGTGTTTATTATTTTATAGTCACACCACATGCACATACATTCAGTTGAGTCTGAGTTTCCTATCTAAATGATAGTCCTGTATTTTTCTTTTCTAAGTATTTTAATTAATGAATTGATTTATTTAATAGAGAGAAAGAAGTAGAGAGAGAGAGAGAGAGAGAGAGAGAGAGAGAGAGAGAGAGAGAGAGAGAAACAGGCCTCCTGCCACTACAAATGAACTCCAGACACTTGCATCACTTTGTACATCTGCTTCATGTGGTGCTGGGGAATCGAACCTGGGGCCATCAGGCTTTGTCTGCTGAGCCATCTCTCCAGCTCCAGTCCTGTATTTTTCTAAGCTCTAAGAAGAATGTTCCTTGGACCATTGTTTTGAGACTTCCAAAAATTCAGGAACAATGGATTCTCTGATGTTGAACTCATTTTGGATCCTTTTCATAGACCAGACCACAAATGAAAGGGTCAAAGCCCTCCCTAAAAACTTCACTCCCTCAGCTTCTCAGTAGCTCACACAGTAGACCAGTCATCTGTTCTGATGGAACCAGAGTCTCAGGACCACGTTTCCAAAAGAACTACAGGAAAAAATAAATTAAAAGGATACAAGCCAGGGGAGGAGGTGAGAATGAGAGCCAGGCTTTTTCAAGGGAAAATAATGCATTGACTTGGTAAATTATGTCTAACTTATTACAGTGTGTGTTTGAATGCCACACTGAAAGCCAAGACCTGTCAAGTATCTGACTGGAATGTTCTATTGGTCTAATATCCTGACCTTTCCATATATACTGAAATTTAAAAGATACTGAGAAAATAACTGTGGCATTAATGTCCTTCAGCCTCCATGTCCCCACTCCCCACATCACTGACTACTCAGTGCAGGGAAGGAGCGGTCATGCTTAGAGAGTAAAGAATGTTCTAGAATCAGTCCTGACCCACCATGTTGTAGATCTGCAGTCCTGGGAAAGTTAGTCAACCTCTCTGAGCCTTGGTTTCCTCATTCGTAAAATGGAACTGGATCTCTATTCCACAGGGAAGTGGTAAGGACTTAATGATTCTATTTCAGTCCCTGGTGCAGTTCCTGGCATAGGCTGAGGCTTAGTTACTATTAGTTCTGTTGACCTTGATAAAGTGCTGTGGTGGAAGGTCACAGAAGGGCTGGGCAGGCAGTTGTAGGACCTTAATCAGAGTGCTGTCTACTGCCCTGCGGGCTGTCACTTGTGCCTCCCTAGCACCTCGTGGCCAGCTCCTAGCAGGAGGTCTCTATGGTCCCTGAAGGAGGATATGGTGACCCCCCCTTAAGGAAAACCGAGATTCCCCCACTTCCCGGCCAGCCACACACCAAGCCGGGTTAACAAGAGGAGTTTGGGGTAAGAACCTCTAAGTGGAGAAGTTCCTGGGTTAGCCTTCCCAACAGGAAGGGTCGCCCCTACCCAGGGTGTTTGTTGGATGGAAAAGAACTATCTTGGGCCACATATAGAGGACTACTCGGGTACATGTCTGTCTGTCTATCTGTGTCTGTCTGTCTGTCTGGAATCTGGCTACATTGGTGATTGGCTCACCTCAGCTCCTCCCCTCCTCAGACACAGCCCTTTAAGTCCACCCAGCCAGGACAGACAACCTCAACTGAAAACCAGAGGATTGGGATTGGCTGAAAGCCAACAAGACTAGAAGGAAAATGGTTGAGCGAGGAAGAGGAAGTAGAAGTATTTAGAAGTCCAGAGTTCCACAGGGTCTGTGAGGTTGGATAGCCCTGACCCTGTTAGTAGAGGGTCTGGAAGAGATAAGAAGGAATGTCAAGGCTCAGTCAGACCCTTCCAGATGCTGTGCCACAGGCGATCTCTAGAGATAAGGGACCAGCCGAGACCAGAGGAAGTGTCTCTGGACTGAGGCTGAGGTTATCATCAATGACACTCCAGAGGCAACAGGCTGTGCCTTCCTGTCCTTCCAATGTTAACAGACAAGTCAGGACATTTGGGAGACATTTGGTGTTCTCTAGTAATTCCCCTGGGTCCTTGTTCCTCAGCAACAGATAGCTTCCATATTTCAGTTCAATATGTGGTTACCCTTAGGTTAAAAACTACATTTCCCAGCCTCCCTTATTGATAAATTTGGTCATAAGACTAAGTACTGGTTCAGACAATAGATATGGAAGTAGGTGTGGGAATTTTGTCAAATACTCCTAAAGGTAGTGGGTCATGTAATCGATCTGGAGCAGCTTCTTCTTTCTTTGTGGCTGGTGACAGTGGGGATAGGTGGTACTGTATTGTACACTGAAGACCCTTAGCCTCAGTATGGACCTTCTGCCCACTATGATCACCATCTGAGCCTCATTCATGACCATCAAAATGTGTGTTCCCAAATGTTCCTTGCAGGGCACTATCCAGCATGGGATTGAGAGCAATCAGTGCGGGAAGGCTGCAGGGTGGGAGAGAGCTTGGGCAGGACTGGCCATGACTTTGAGTCCCAGATAGCGCCAGTCCCAGCAGGCTGAGAAAGAAAGGAAGCAATTTGTCTGCTTCCCAGAAAACAACATGCAGGGAGAGGGTGGAAGGCCACAGGGCTAATGACAGGATCCAAAAAAAGAAAAAGAAAAGAAATGTCTCCATAAATCCGGACCTCTGAGACAATATAATGGAGCTTGGTTAGCACATGTAGCCCGTCCACCCGATTCCCGAGGCAGATGAGGGGATGTCAGATGAACCCCAGTGAGGCACAAAGATGTGCCAAAGGTTTCGTTCTATAAATCACAGACACTTCCCTGTATTTGCATTGTTAATGGCAGTACCTAACCCTCAGGTGTTGCTGTACAAACTTGTCCTGCAGCCGCCTCCCCCGACCTGTAACTGCCCAATCCAGTTGGCAAACGGTAGACGTATGCTGGGGAGTTAGTTCTGAATTCTATTTTAATATTAGAAAACAAGCATCTGGCAGCAGAAGTGTAGGTTTGGTGTGTTGACGGGGTTCTCCAAATGGGGGTCCCAGAGCCACTCCATCTCCGAAAGACTTCTTTCTCTGCCATGGAGTTTCCACGCATTCCTCCACCAAGTCAAGGGTAACCTCAAGGGACAGCTTCATCTCTATCCCATGCTTGGTGCAATCGTTCTTTGCTTGAGTGATGAAGGTGGGAAGCTGATAGAATGATCTCAGAGCTCCTCAGTGTCTACCCCTCAGCCTATGTTCCCCAGATCCCCAAAGGTTCGGGAGTGTGTGTGTGTGTGTGTGTGTGTGTGTGTGTGTGTGTGCTGATTCCATGTTTCTGGATACTCCTTTTGCCTCAGATTCCATTACTGTTGGAGAAGACATTGTCCCTCATCCTGTCTTCATTTCAAATTTTGATATGTTTTCCTCCTGAATTGCTTTTAATAAAGTTTTGATCTTTTCCAATCATTGTGACTATGCATGTTTGTGTTTGTGACTGCAGGTACCTGTATGCCACAGTGTGCGTGTGCCAATCAGAGGACAACCTCTGGTGTCAGCCCTCACCTTCCACATTATTTGAGAAGGGGTTTCCTGTTTGAAATTGCACATGCCAGGCTTGCTGGCCTGCAGACTTCTGGGATGCTTCTGTCTCTACCTTCCATCTTGCCTTAAAGCGCTGGGGTTGTAGACAAGTGCTACCCACTGCAACATTATATATTAGACATCTATTAATTTAAATCTTATCTATCTTGGTGATTGCTTTTTTTAGTGACCCTTAAATTCCATTTTATTCTGAGTTGTGGTAAAATACACACGACATAAATTTTCCATTGTAACCACTTTGTGTGTTAAGTGTCGCTAAAGACATTCACATTGCTATGCATTCGTTGCCGCACTTCCCCTCCAAAATTCATCTTCCCAAACTGGCTCTGTGCTCATTCCCTTTCGATGGTCCCCTCATTCTCTGCCCACCTCCACTGTGTCTCCTGTCTAGGCATTTGACAATGCAGTACTTGCTTTGGGGTTGGCTTGTTTCAGTTTGCATAGTGTCCAGAGTTTTCTTCCCTTTTAAGGATAAATAATCTGTGCATGTAGGTTATTGATTTATCCATCCAAAGGTACTTGCTTGGGCCGTGTCCATCCTCTGGCTGTGGTGAACAATGCTGCTTTGAACATGATGGTAAATAAACATATCTGTTTCTGGTCAGGCTTTTACGTCTTTGGTCAATGCCCAGTCAGCCACATGCTGCTGGGATGAATCTTCAAACCAGGCACAATTTGGAGGAAGAAAGTATTTATTGAAATTACAGATTGAGGGGAAGTTCCGTAACAGCGAAAGAGGCTGGCCACTCTTTCACAGGTCTGAGCACAGAGAAAAACCCATCACCTGTACCACACACACAATAGCAAACAGGCAGGAGGGCCAAAGAGAATTTCTTCTCCTTTATATATGCTTAGGGTGGGGTCTTGCAACCCTTCCCCAGACTTAATGGCTTCCTGAGTCTCTGGTATTTCCTTCCTGCATGGCCCACACAGGAAAGGATGTTTACTTCCAGCTTCTTTGAGCTTCTTTACATCCTGCCCCTTGCTGAGAGGCTGCCTTCCTATAAACATCCTCAGAGACCCACCCAACATAATTAAAAAGATCAAAGTCCACAGCAAAACCTAACCATCACACACAGCGATAGACTTACTAGACGTTGTGGTGGTTCTACTTTTGTTTCTGGAGGAACTACCATGGTGTTTTCACAGTGACTGCACCAGCAGGGATGAAGGTTCCAGTTTCCCAATACCTTGCTCAATGCTTGTTCTTTTTCCTTTCCTTTTCATAGGAACCATCCCAATGGCTGGGAGGTGATGCCATCCCCTGCAGTGCTGTAGCTGAGGATCTCCCTGAGTGTCCTTTGGGTGCAGACCTGCTCCCTGGGTACAAAAGACATCAACTATTAGGCTCTGGTCCTGACATATTTTTGCACCCCACTGAAGGTGGTATAGGGAGAACTGCTGTGGTTTGGATGAGAAGCCTGTCTCTAGCACTTAGTAGGTGTGACTCGGTCAAGATAGGTAACCTGTGCTTTCATTTTCTTATCAGGAAAGGAGAGGAACAGCTCTCCTTACCTGAGAGACTTGTTCTTACACATTGTAAGCTCATGGCTGTGTAAGTGATGGCTATGGTTACCATTGCTCTTTCCTGCAGATAGGAATTTTATTTTATTTGTTTATTTATTTATATGCAAGGAGAGAAAGAGAGAAAGAATATAAATGCACCAGGGCCTCCAACCACTACAAACAAACTGTGATGTATGCTTTATGTGGGTACTGGGGAATCAAACCCAGGTCATTAGGCATTGCAGGAAAGCACCTTGACTGCTGAGCCATCTCTCCAGCCAGAACTTTTATTTTTTTAAATAATTATATTTATTTGCAAGTAGAGAGATAGATGGAGTGAGACAACACACACACACACACACAGAGAGAGAGAGAGAGAGAGAGAGAGAAGGAGAAAGAGAGAGAGAATGGGTGCTCCAGGGCCTCTAGCTAGCTACTGCAAATGAACTCCAGATCGCCAGGTGCATGCTCCACTTTGTGCATTTGGCTTTATATGGATACTGGGGGATTGAACCCAGGCTGTTAGGTTTTGCAAGGAAGAACCTTAACCACTGAGTCATGTCTCCATCTCAGTTTTTATTTTTAATTAAAATTATTTTTTGGAGAAATTTAGATGTATAAAAAGTTACAAAGATAGAGCAGCAAGTTCCCACATACCCTTCACCCAACTTCTTCGCATATCCCATCTTTCACCAGCTGTATCTTTGCCAACACAAAGGAATTAACATTGGCACATTACTATTACTACAAGCTTTGTTTGCATTCCATTGACACTTTTCTTTTAACTTTTTTCCATTTATTATCCATAATTAGATACATTGAATGAGCAAATAATGAATTGGTATGCCCAGTTCCCCAGTTCCCCTGTTCCCTGTCCCCAGTCAGCTGGATATCCTCTTCTGTGGGCAAACTGGATCAGTCCATGGGATAGGGGACCATGGATAGCCTAGGAGTCAACCTGGTTCCACCCCCCCCATGTATGTTGTTACTGAGGGGGGCCATGTCTCTGGATATTCTTCTCCACTATGGCTCTTACAATCTTTCTGCCCCCTCTTCCACTCAGTTCCCTGAGTCATGGTGGGTGAGTATTAAGGCTGCTTTATTATTGAGGTTTTAGGGGGTCTCTGTACTTCTGCTTTAAGTTTTGTTGAAGATCGTTGGTGTCTGTCTTGTTGGCTCATCCTGGATTGGCTGGTTGGCTTTGGTTATAGGTCTCTTGCTTATCACACCACTCTCTGCGGGGTTCCATGTGGATCCTCCATGGAAGATCTGGCGTGGCTCATCTCTTGCCTGGATGCCAGCTATTAGCCTGCCATTTGTTGGTAGGGTCAGAGGAGCCACAGCTCTCTTGCTGCCTTCTGGAAAATACAAACAGAATCTCCCTCCGAGAGTGAGATCAATGTAGGTTAACTGAGAAACACATTTCTGAATTGGCTAGATTCTATTGTTAGTAGCCTCTTTGTAAATCACTTGTAAAGTGCATTTCTCTTTGGGGTCCCAAGATTTTGGTTCCCAGTGCATTTTTCCCTGAGTCCCCAGTTCCAGTCAAGGGCTCTCCCTCACTGAGTGGATTACTTGGCTGAATTAAAAGCTGTTGATTGCCTCCCCCAGGCTTTGGCTCCTCCATTGCACAAGTGTTCTTTCTTGGATCCCTGATCTCTCCCAGTAGGAAGTGTGTTCACCCTACTCATGGCAGCAGACTGTGTTTCATGCCAGTGGTCTCTGTTTATTCCAACTGTTGTTGACCAGCTTCCCCTGACAGCTTATGCAGTGCCTTCCAGCTCTGCACTAACTACCATCTGGGGGCTGGTTAAATCTGGGATCCAAAGCAGGATCCCACAGTGTGTAGCTTTTTCTATTTGTTTTACTCCGTGCTTGTTATTTACCTGAAGTGTGATTTTAGAAAGTGGAATTCCAATGTTTTTAGTCCAGGCATGCTTCTGCCTTCTGCTGAAGTCTTCTACCATGGGGAGCTTTTGGTGTGAGGCTGCTTCCCACACCTGCATTTATCTGCCTGGAGATGGGCATCAGTGACCTCTGAAGCCTGTGATGCCCAGTCCCTTCCTCTCTGAGACCTGGCACCCCAAACCATTCTCCCAGGCCTCCAGAGAAACTCTATTACAAGTCAAATTCTCTCAACATAAGCTAATTCACAGCTAAGTATTTTTGCAGAAATAGTTGACTGCAAACCAGGCTTGGTGGGAGTAGTTTGTGCAGAAGTTTCTGGAGTGGAGAAGTCTAAAGGGGATGAATGAAGAGGTCTCTCCAAGGGAAGGCTGTTACTAGACTCATCTGTCTTGGGGTAGACCCCTGCTCTTCCTGCTCAGCTCTGTGGCTCCACACCCAAGGGTGCTCGGCGTCTTGCTGCTGGCCTTAGCCCATTCTCTTGGCTTGGCCTTCTCCCTTTGTACAATGTAAGTAACTCAGGATCTCTCTGATAGATGGAAAAGAGAGACTAGAAACAGCTCAGCTACCTCAAACAATCCATCCAGGACCTTCCCTCTGCCTCTATGTAACACTAAGTGCTAAGGAGGGATCTGAAAGTGAAGACCTGGCATTTGATTTTGAAGAATGCCACAGGCTAGGAGGATCTGCCAACCAGCTTATATTCCTGGTATCTTTACCCATCCAGATGTAGAAATGCCAGATTTTATGTCAGACAGACTCTTTCAAATGTGGATATTTGAGAAGTCCAATTAAATTCTTGTTTTCACTTATGGGTAGAGCTTACAAGATGCCTCCAATATCAGCCACACAAGGCAGCGGTTTTATTTATTTATCTATTTATCCGACTGCCTTTTTATTTTTTTTTTTTGCACAGTTGGGCAATAGAATGGGTGAGAAGGACCTTGTTGTGAGGACCAGCTTTGCTATTACTACCTGGCTGTGTGAACGTGGGCAAGTTACTCATGCTCTTGGTCTCATCTTCACCTGTCAAATGGGGATAATTGTAGCCCCTGCCTCCAAGGTTGTGAGGTTAAATAAAAACTGGTGAAGCAACGCATGCAAAGTGCTTAGTGAAGCGTCTTTCTTGCAGGTCATCAGGCCTCCCAGAGCTTAGCCTTGTTATTTAGAATGTTTGCCAAACGTTTACAAAAACGTCAGTCAAGGTGGAAGATAGGTAAGAGAAGAGAGAAAAAGGTCAAAGGTGGGCTCTTGGCCAGGACTGATCAGCTGGAACAGCTTTCAAACAGTGTAGCTTCCTAATTCTGTCTTCATTTACCAAATGAGAAGATTGGAACTCAGAACCCATCCTATGTGCCAGTGATCACACGGCAAGAAGTGAAGTGTACTTGGCCTTGAAATGGAAGCGAAGTGTTGTTAGGGATGGAAATCCCAGTGTCAAAATGCCATAAGAGAATCCTGCCTGCCTTCCACCTTCTACTAGCTATGGGACATGAATAGTTAGAGCTATGTGCCTCAGGGAGAGAGAGAGAGAGAGAGAGAGAGAGAGAGAGAGAGAGAGAGAGAGAGAGAGAGAGAGAGAGAGAGAAATACAGACTCTCTGAGTCTATCTAGATTTCTTGATCTTTGGACAAGAACTGAAGCGATCTTCCTTTACTCCTATTTCATAGGTCAGAAGATGAAGCCCAAGAAACTGAAGTTGATTTTTTTGTTGTTGTTATTGTTACTTGTTTTAGATTGGGGAACTAAATTAGGAGAGGGGCTACAAAAGTCCTTGGTATGGGACAGTAGAGCAGGGACAGAACAGAGCTTCCCCAGGACTCTGAAGGCTGAGAAGGTTAACAACACAGTGACTTCATTTCTGGCAGATAATGGGAAAGAACCCAGCCTCCAGGCATTCTGTCCCCAAAGCCAGCTCAGCCACCCCTCCCTGGTGGACATTGTCACAGAGCCAGCCCCTTGAGAGGATTAACTCTCTGGCTCCCTTTTGGTCCAGAAGGCTTCCTGCTCAGTCCCCAGGCTCAGCCACCTACTCCAGATGACATCACCGTGTTCAGAAGGGGCTGCTTACAAAGCCCACCTTCCCCAAAGACTAAGGGCCAGGGAACCAGCTTGCATGGTCACATTCTGGAACTTTCCTTCCGCTCCCACTGCTTTCCGGTCAAGAGATTGGATTTGGCTTGGCAGGTATTGTCAGTGACCTGCAGAGTGGTGACAAGTCAGAGGGGGGCAGAATAAGACAGGTAGAGAGAGCTCAGGGCCAGGACGTGCTACCATGAAGCCATGGACGGGGAGGTTTGTTATCCTTGGCCGCTTGAACACTTTTCCACCCTGGTGAAGCAACCTGTGTAAGTGGCTGACCTACCCCTACCCTGCAAATGAAGTGTGTGAAGCCCCTCCCTTGGGGCTGAAGTCACCTCCTGAGCTCTCCCCCACACCCCATGTTTCTGGGTATAGCTGCCAGGCTGTTTGATCTCCTGTCTTCCTCTGCTGCAGGTGACCTCTGGATGGCCCCAGGTGGGAGCTGAGGAGGACAGCGACTCATGAACAACTATAACAAAAAAGTGGGCAGCTTCTGCCTGCAGGGAAGGGAGCCTGGCTCCAGCGAGTCCCTGGCTGGATTGTCCCGGCTGGTTCTCACCCTGGAAAAAAGGCAGCTCATGAAAGCACCCTTCCTTGGAAGGGGGGGAGTGGAGGGAGATAGAAAACCAGCCCTTTCTCTGGGGAACTAAAACCCTCCTCAGGGTTCCAAAACATGACCCCATATCCTCACAGGTGCCCAGAAATCACCATATGGTCAGGATCGTGCAAAGAACTAGAAACGGACAGAGTCATTATCTTTTGCACAAAAAAAATTCAGAGACCTGCTAAAAAATTAAGTTATGTTACATGCAGGAAAACTGACTGTTTTCTGAAGTTTTATGTCCTCTCACAAACGCATGTGCACAACACCTCCACTGTGATTAAGATACAGCGAGCTTCCCCAGGGCTTTTGTCATGGGCTGAGTTGTAGCCTCCAAAATTCGTATGTTAAGGAAGTGCTCAACACCTGGAGCCACAGAGCGCATCACACAGGCCACAATCATACATATCACAGGTCACCTGTATGAAATGTATGATTTGGCAAGTTAGCATGAGGTCATTCGGGCGTGCCCTTCTCCAACACAACTGACAGGTGGCCTCGTAAAAAAGGGGTAAACCAGGTGTGGTGGTGAACGCCAGTCCTTGAACTTGGGAGGCTGAGGCAGGAGCTTGCAAGTTAGATGCCAGCCTGGCTTCATAGTGAAATCCCCATCTCAAAAGGAAAGTTAAAAAGGGGGAGTTTCACCCACCATGACTCAGGGAACTGAGCGAAGAGGGGGCAGAAAGATTGTAGGAGCCATGGTGGGCTCTTACAGCCATGCAGAGACATCGATCCCCTCAGTAACAACATACGAAGTCGGGGGACCTGGCTGCCTCCCGTGCTATCCATAACCCCCTACCCCATAGATTGATCCAGTGTGCCCACTGAGGAGGATCCCCAGTGGATTGGGGACAGGGAGGAAGGAAATGGGGATACCAACACAATATTTGCTTACAATGTATCTAATTTCGGATAATAAAGATAAACATAAAAAATGAAATAAAAAGGGTGAGTTTGTGAATAGGGCACGGTGACCTAAAGCCAGAGAGAGACTTGAAGCATTAACCTTCACAGTCCACAGTCCACCACGCTGGACTTGGACCTCTAGCCGAGACAATAAATTCCCGTCATCCCACCCAGTTAGATCCTCTGTTGTAGTAGCGCTAGGAAATGAATGCACATATACCTTTTGAGTTACTCACCTCCCTTGACTCCAGCCAGGAAAGCAATGATTTATTTTTCTCATGTAATTTTGCTTTTTCCCAGCATGAAATCACAGACATTCTGCATGTATCCCAAGCCTGGCTTCCTTCATTCAGTGTAAGGCTGCTTTTGAGATTCACCCGTGTTCTTTTTTGTCTGCAATGACTTGAGGGCCGAGAAGCATCCATTGCATGGACGTATGGTTTGTTTATGCACTCAGCAGTTGAAGGACCTTTGGATCATGTCCAGGTTTTGGTTATTGTAACTAAGCCTTCTGTAAATGCTCATGGATGCAATTTTGGGGTGTGATCACCCTTGTATTTTGATTTCCCTTGGGTAAATACTTAAGCGTGGGATTCCTGGATCATAAGCAAGTGGACATTTGTAAGGAACTAGCAAACCACCTCCAAGGGGGCTGTTCCATTCTTACGTCTGCATCAATGTCCAGGGAACACGTGGGGGTTCACGTCCTTATCACACTAGGTTGTGTGTGTTTCTTGTTTTGACAACTTACTAGATATGTACGGGATCTCATTGCAGTTTTAGATTGCATTGCTGGATATACTGAGCATCTTTTTATATGCTTATTTGCCATTCATATAACTTCTTTTGTAAAGTATTTATTTAAATTTTCCCTCATTTTTAATTGGATTGTGGTCTTCACTGAGTTTTGAGAATATAAAAAATTCTTTATCAAATATGTGTTTTGTAAACACTTCTTACCAGTCTGTGGTTGGTCTTTTATTTTCTTAATAGTATCTTTTGAAGAGAAAACTTACAAATTTTTATTATTAAGTTTTTTTTTGTTTTTTTTTTTTTGAGGTAGGTTCTCCCTCTAGCCCAGGCTGGCCTGAACTCCCTGTGTAGTCTCAGGGTGGTCTCAAGCTCATGCGGACCCTCCTACCTCTGCCTCCTGATTAAAGGTGTGTGCCACCATGACTGGCTTCTTATTAAATTTTTTTTAATATTTATTATCCATAATGAGTTACATTATTTAGTGGGCAAACCATGCGTTGTTATCCCGAATTCCCCACTTCCCCCCCTCCCCATCGCTGATCAGTTGCATATCCTCCTCCGTGGGCTGTCTGTATTAGTCCTTGTGGCAAGGGATCCTGTATATCTTAGTACTCATCTCGGTCTTCCTTACCCAAGGGTGTTGTTACTGATGGGTGCTATGCCTCCGGACCGTCTCCCCCACCACGGCTCTCACAATCTTTCCGCCCCCTCTTCCGCTCAGTTCCCTGAGTCGTGGTGGGTGAGTAATAAGGCTGCTTTAATGTTGCGAGCTTAGAGGTCCTTGTGTCGAAAATCCCTGGTTTCTGTCTCAGTGGCCTATCCTGTGTTGATTGAAT